>RCHF01001634.1:0-22525 GCA_003987895.1 Neonothopanus nambi | reverse complement strand
AGGGGAAACACAGGGGAGGGAAACAGAGGGGGGAAGGGGAAAGGGGACACGACGCACCTTCAAAACTAAAAAACTCCCCTTGTTGCCACGGAACGTTCCCCAACCCCGTCGCATAACTCGCTACGAATATGATCATTGATACGAGGACTACAGCGGCCCATGAGTTGGGGTATGATTCGCCGGATAGGAGGACGCCGTTTGTTTTTTTTGTTAGGACTGAAGGGACGAAAAAAAAAGTCAAAAATGAGATGAGATGACATGAATCGAGTCAAATCGAGTCGAACACCCCACTCACAATGAAACGCAACACTAGCAACCACCAACCCCAGCACCATCCCAGGCGAACTCCAAACCATAATCCTCCTCCTACCCACCCTATCAATCCACTTCAACGCAACAAGCGTAAAAAGGAAGTTCGTCCCCGAGATGATGAGGCCTACGGCGGTAGGTTGGTTGAAGCCTATTTGAGCGAAGAGGGTGGAGGAGTAGTACATTAGGGTGTTGAAACCGCAGAGTTGTTGGAAGGCTTGGAGGCCGCAGGCTACGACTGKAAGGGGGAGGGGGAGAGCAAGGRAGGGGGTGAGTACGGGTACCGTGCGGGTATGGGGGAGGGAACGAAGGGAAGGGAAGGAGGGGGAAGGGAAGGAAAGAAACAACGTACTCAAAGCCCTCCGATTCGGCCCATAAAAAAATATCGAATGAAGCCTCGACCAAAACGTAGTCGTATTAGCCAACTCAATAGATTGCTTCACGGCATCTTGTAGTGCTTTTAATTTAAGATCGAGTTCTTCTTCTGTTGCGAGGGCGTATATCCTACAGAGGATTTGGCGGGTTTCTGGGATTTTGCCTTTTTTTAGGAGGACGCGGGCTGTGGGGGAGGGGAGGGGGTGGGGGGTGTGAGTAAAGGATAGTAGGATGGATGGGATGGATGGGGATGGATGGGGATGGATAGGAAGGAGRGGGACACTCACGACTCTCAGGTAAAAAAAACAAAAAAAACAGCTGTATACCCGCTGGTACACAACTCAACCCAACCATCCATCTCCACCCCCTAGATACATTCGCGAAACCCGCATCGATACCATACGCGATGACTTGACCGAGGGTTATCATTACGACGTTAACGACGACCATACGACCTCGGAGTTTTGTAGGTGAGAGTTCTTGGATGTATAGAGGGGCGATGCAGGATGCTAGGCCTACTCCGATGCCGATTAGGAATCTTCCACCGATCTACGAAAAAAGGAATGAGTGGGTGTTGGAAGAGAGAGGAGATAGTATATACCATACTCCAAACATCATGACAAACAGCCTGAGCAATAGCCCCACCAATAAAAATAACATCCGCAAGTGCAAGTACGAACCTCCTCCCCGTCCAATCACTAATAACACCCGAACAAATTCCTCCAAGTAAAGCACCAAGTGTAGTAGCAGAAGTAATAAACTCCTTCTGTCCATCAGTTAACCCTTTCCCCGGTGTCAAATCCTCACCGATAGTAACGAGTGCACCAGAGATTACACCCGTGTCATAGCCGAAGAGGAGACCTGAGATTGAAGAACAGGCTACGAGTAACCAAACGAACCAAGTCGTTTGATCTTCGTTGGAGATGATAACGGCTTCTTCGTCGAGTTTGATACTACTACTACCCTCTTTCGACTCAGAGGAAGTATCTGGATTAGAAGGACGTTCGACTTGGGTTATACTCTCTTTTTCGTTAAATGAGGAAGCCATTGAGGATGGGTTAAGGACGTCCTAAACCCCTCTCTCTCTCGAGTATTTGTATCTCCCGTAGAAAAAGGGTCATAAGATTATTGGAGAATATTCTTGGGTGTTCGTCACGTGTCAAAATTTTAATTTTTTTCGTCAGGTGACTCAATCCCGGGAACTTCGGTCCGTTTGACCGAGTGATGTCATTCGGTGATTCGGACCGAGTACCCCAGATACTTACCCCGCTTCGTCTGAGTGAGAACCAATGGGAATGTTTAGCTTTGACGAACTAACCCTCCAAGTCGAAGATGCGTACAGTCGGTTCTATGTACGAGTTATTCGGACCGAGTATGTCAGAAGACGTTCGTTCACACGAGTCAATCAAGAAATCATTAATTTTTCGAGTTGTTCCCTTCGATTAACAACTCGGATTTCGGTCCGTTGGGGTTTGTACCTCTCGTCGTACTTGGGGAATTTCTTGAGTGTCTGGTGATACTAGACGAGGAAAGAACACGACTACCACAACGGAGAATTTCCAACTTGCTCTTGTCTGGTGATACTTGTAGTACGTACGTACCACAAGACTCTCCTACTTGGCATCTCAGACTCCGACGCTCGTAGAGGTGTATGTACCTCCACATGACTTGCTCAAGCCTCAGTAGTACTGTACGGTAAAACAGTTTTCTTTTTTTTTCACTGACGAACCCCCAAGCACCCGAACACCCAGTCGTCCATCCCATCCCAACCATTCCGAATCCCGGGACACCACACCTCAAACAACCTTCTTCGCTGTCCAAAACACCGCCTTCGAGTTGTAGGTATGCCCCAACATAGCTTCACTATTACTCGTATACATCGCGCCTATGTCTATAGTTATTTCGTTCTATATATGTTAGACATGGAAGAAGTCCGAATAAGTTGATGAGACAGTTAACCGATAACATGCCAGAATTTAGAAAGAACTTGAGAAGCGATCTCTTACCTGAATCTCAAACCCAACATTCCCAACAAGCTCCTTGAGTTTAACCTCTTCAAGTTCCAACTCAATAGAAGGAGCGTTCGTGGTGTTGTTTTCTCAGTGCCAGAGGACTCGGAGTCACAGTGGACCTGTACCATACGCGGAAGGCGGAAGAATATCAGAGTACTCGAGTATCAGTTCAAGCATCGTCTCCCTCCCTCCCAATGAGGATCAGGTTAATATTCCCTCCGAGGAATAGTTACATATCCCAGAATCTATGTAAGAACCAGATCCGCCTCGGTAGAAAAGAAAAGGCAAAGCCTGTACATCCATAGTATACACCGTACCGAACTTGTCCCCGAAAGTTCCTGGATCCTATCAGGTGGTAACGCACCCCTTGACCCACTGGCATACCCAACTTTGACTCAGCGTGCAGCGGCAGCGGCAACGACAACGGGTCCGAGTTACTGTTCCTCTCGGGCGACGACGGGAAGGGAAGGGAAGAGGGAAAGACCTTCAGTGCATAGCATAGCGAATTCTTCTACGTAGCTCGATCGGAGCCCCAACGAAAACCGAAAACCGACGAATCGAGGAGAACTTACAAGTAACAAGTAAGTAAGGGTCGATGGTTGGGTTGTATGTATCCGGGGATTCAAGGAAAATAGCCTATAGTAGGTCCATACATGGGACTCGGAGGCGCCGGGAAGCCTACCCATGCCAGTGGTTCGTGTCGAATGAGTTGACGATACAGTTAACGGATAACATGCCAGTGCCAGAAAGAACTTGAGAAGCAATCACTCACCTGAATCTCGAACCCAACATTCCTAGCGAGTGCCTTAACCTCTTCGAGATCTAGCTCAATAGAAGGATCCGATCGTAAGTTCGTGGTGTTGTTTTCCCTTGGTTTTCCCAGTGCCAGAGGACTCGGAGTGGACATGTACCATATGCCGCAGGCGGAAGGCGGAGTGAGCGCACTGGCAAGAGTATCAGAGTTACGAATATCAGAGTACCAGTGAGTCAGGCATCGTCTTCCTCCCTCCCAATGAGGATCAGGTTAGTGTTCCCTCCGAGGAATAGTTACATATCCCATAATTTATGTAAGAACAAAATCCGCCTCGGTAGAAAAAGCAAAGCCGGATGTACGTCCATATACACCGTACCGAACTTTTCCCCAGTGCCGGTGAGTTCTATCACCTATCAGGTGGTAACGCAGCCTACCCTTGACCCACTGGCATGCCCCAACTGTTGATAGTGTGCAACGGCAACGAGCCCGAGTCCCTCTCGGGAAGGGAAGGGAAGGGAAGAGGGAAAGACCTTCAGCGCGATAGCGAATCCTTCTTCTACCCAGCTCGAGCCCCAACGAAAACCGACTCGGATTCATCCGAAGAGAAACGGCCCCAAGTAACACGTAAGTAAGGGTCGATGGCCGGGTTGTATGTAAGTATCTGGGGATCAGTGGAAAATAGCCTATGTATAGGTCCATGCCAGGGAGGCGCCACGAACCCTACCCATGCCAGTGGTTCGTGTCGTGTCCTTTCTTGGAATGTACGGGGGTCTATGTAGTCTTGTTCTGAGCCTACAGCCTGAGTGCTAAGGATTATTTAAAACTGTGTAAGTCAAGATGGAAGAAAGAAACGAAACTTATTCATTAGTAACGAACCTTTACTGGCCGGGATCGCTCGCGAGGAACGTACCCGGGCCCACCGTGACTCTCGTCCTCCGCGGCCCTCTAGGGTCTCATCCGAGTCCGAGTCCGAATCTGCACCGCACCTGCTTCTCTTTAATTATGATTCTTTATCATCTTCGAGCTTGCCGCGAGCGACACCTGCTCGTAACCTCTCGGGCTCGGACAGTGATTCTTGGTTGCTCATGATCATGAAAGTTCATGGCGACTCGAAGAAAAGTATGAGGGGTTTGTTCTTGGTTTTCCCAGTGCCAGAGGTGTGGACCCGAACCATAGGCGGCTTGAAGGCGGAAGGCGGAAGGCGGAGTGACTATAAAACGGCTAGCTTTGTTCGGAACACCTTGGCCTTGACCGACTGTGTTCAGTCTCCATGAACTGAACACCGTTTTATTCACTACCTACTGTACCATACAATTGAACACAGTACTCTACACCTATCTACTGAACAAACCATTTGAACACCAAGTGAACAAAACATACGTGAGTGAACAGATCGAAGTGAATAAAACAGTAGCAAATGAACAGGAATCCATGGGAATGAACAAGAATGTCAGCCGGCAAAGAGAGGCAGGAGTGAACAGAACAGCGGCAAACGAACAGGAGTGTACCAGAGGCATATGAACAGAAACATCGTGAAGTGAACAGAATCCAGAAATGAACAGGGGCACAGCTAGGGATGCCAACAGCTCGGCTCGGCTCGCTCGTGGCTCGCTCACGTGTTATCGGCTCGGCTCCCGGCTCTGGAGCCGTTTGGATGAAACGGCTCGAGGGTCTCTGAGCAAGTGTACTCCTCAGTTCAGTGTCAACATATAGTAGGTATTTTTGAGTGTAAATAAGTTCTAGAGTAGATATCTATCATTTGAGTATGAATTAAGCACAAAGGGATAGAAATTGAAGTAGATATATTAAGGCCCTCCATCGAGCCATCAGAATAAATGGCTCGATGAGCCGTTAAAATTAAGCGGCTCTACCTAAAACGGCTCGGCTCCGGCTCCAGCCGGTAAGCCAGCCGAGCTGTTGACACCCCTAGGCACAGCGAACATGCCAAGGGTGAACGAACAAAACATGTGAAAACTGAACATGAGTGAAACCGAATACAACCGACAAGTGAACAGGCCGCACTGAACACGCAAGTGAACACCTTAGTTAACGAATGAAAGTCCCAGTGAATGAACACCCATCGTCAGTAAGTGAACAGGACTGGGGCAAGCAAACTCACTGTATCGGAACTGAATGAATAGAAGCTAACTGAACAAATGAACGGTCAGTGAACAAAAAGTGTATTCAAAGAAACCATATGAACACACCGAATAAGATTATTGCCCACGCCGCTTCCCCCGCCCACGCTGTCCCCCAGGCCTCCGTCCTCTACCACGCCCCCATCCTCTGCCCCGCCTTCCGTAGCCATGCCTATGGCTGTCTCCGCCCTCTGCATCCTCTGTATCTTCGAAGCTGTCATTCCTATCAGCATCCTCCCATTCGCTGTTCTCCCCATCTTCTGATTCAAGTACAGCAGGCGCTTCTTCTCCCGTCCCGGGATTGGACAGAGTTGGATCCCTATATGGAGGTCGAACGCTTTCCGTAACAGTGTCAGAAACGGGAGACATACACACTCAGATACCGCTCACCTTCGAAGGGCTGGAAAGAGCTTTCTCTCTTTTTCATGCCACTCAGCTACTTGATCTGCGAGAGTCTTGCCTGGAGGTATATTCCGAAGCATGGGAATTGAAACACGCCGGAATCACCGCCTACAATCGTTTGCAAGCGCCTGGTACCGGAGAGCCCTCTCCCGAGCATAGGCAACATGCCCTGCAGACTTGTAAGAATTCTTCACCGCAAGAGTAGTCCAGACCTCATGCAGCTTGTCAAAAGCTCGAATACAGTGAGCAAATTCCGCGTGTTTGATATCAACCTGCTCCTGCCACCTCTCCATTTCGGCTTCATCCCGGAAGAATTTGACGCGGTCCTCTGTAACAAAAATGAGCAATGTCGCATAGAACAAGTGTCTTGACTCACGTCGTTCAGCCCACTCATCTGGATTTTCACCAGCTCGTTTCCATATCCAACCATCGTCAACAGCCACAGGAGCCGATGCTTGGGGAGGACGAGCCGATTCTTTGGGTGAGTGTACCTCTGCTTCAGTGTTTAATTCTGTTCTCTTCCGCTTTACATCGTCTAGGAGGAAAGGTTAATTCCGTGCATATTTATAGAACCCACAAACTTGTTAACTCACTCTTCAAACCATACTTCAAAGCTTTCGGATGGGCTGGAGGTGCTAAATACAAGGTATATTTTAGTATACTAGTATCCCAAGGATATGTGGCACCAGGAATACAGCTCACGTTTGCGATGGAACATATGAGTAACGAGGTCTGTAAAGAGGATCAGTGCTCATGGAGCTCAGCACCTGTAGCATTACTCACCGACATCGCTCTCTACATCTGACTCATCAACTTCCGGTTCATTCTCTGCAGGTATTACTGGTGCAGCTGATTCCAGTCCAGCAGTGCCTGGCAAACTCCTCAAGTGCCACAGTAATCCGTCTCGTTTACTAGACGTTCCTAGCCCACGTTTCATCTCCGTTGACTTCCGATAGGTGTCCTCGACTGAGAGAGGTGGAAAGCTTCCATTGTCCACAAATCCCAAAGCTAGTAATGCCTTTCGATGTGTGTTGTATTCTCCAATTAAGGTGTCCCGCTTCATTTGTGCATTCCAAATTGCTGCGTTTGATCGTGTATTCTGGGTTTGGCCTCGGTCTTGCTTGTATTTTCGGTCTTGAAGAGCAGAGATGTATCGTACTGCTGTTTTCACAGCATCGATAAGGTCGAGGAGCATGGCATGACGAAGACCCTTCTCTTTGTCAACGAGGTCATGGAGGTTTGCAGGGCGGTCCTCTTCCTTGATATCAGACGGCAGAAACAAAGTCTCCATCTCCGGCTCAACTGCTTCCTGGTTCTGTTGGAATTACTTCGATGAATATCGTGGAATTACACTCAGTCAGCATTTGAATATGCTCACTCAGCTATCTTGCATGTACCATGAGGAACATGGTCAGCAGTACTAGGAACTAGACGTAGAATACTGTACTTATTAGTTAGTATTAGCTCTATTAACATAAGAGCACCATATGCTCTTTTCGCATACTTGACAGTTACATATGCTAGCCTTGTGTAGTCTTACTCATTACTTACTTGGCGTTATATCTTTAACCATGCCCTATGCCCTATGGTAGATAAGCAGCATGTATAAAAGTACCTCGTAGTCCTTGCTAGAAGGACAAGCTGAATTATCATTCATCTTACTCGTCTACAACTTACAGTTGAGCCTCAAGCTCCTACAAGTTCATACTCGGTAGGTATTTAATCGACCGCTCTATGGCTAACACCATGCTGCGCTCTCAGGTTCACGATGAGATCTCCTACACCTGGCATGACAACTTCTTGAATCTCCCGCCATTGAGTAATGCATTTGTTGAGTTTATCTCTGCCGTCCAAAACAATCTCTCCTAGGTTCATCTCGCTGACCTTTCCACCGGTCTCATAGGGCTCGGATTTGGCATGAGCTGCTTTGCGTGCGAGTGAACGCCTAAGACAACCATTCAGTCAACGAACATTGGTGAAGTGTGTGACGGGACATACTGTTCTTGTTGGATCTCCATGGCTTCTCTAAGGAATTCTCCAATAACCGTAACTTTCACTTCAGTAATCCCACACTTGATCTTTTGGTCGGACTCGAGCATTTTTTGTAGCATCTTGTTGAACGAAATCACTGGAGAGGTGTTCAATAGAGGATATGTGCAGAGCTTGAATATATGAAGCATACCTTTCATGTCCCCACTGGAATAAACTGAAGTAACCACCTTCGCCTTCTTGGTATCAATCATTGGTGAGTGGTCCATAGCATTCCATTCTTCAATTTTGTCAGAGTGAATTGCATAGAGCGTGATGAGATTATCACGGGCAACGTAATAAGCCATTCGGGCGTTATTCAAGTTCGATTCGAGAGCTTGAGCTATAAGACTAACATGAGAGACAGGTTGAATTATTGAAGAAAGAACTCACCAATATGAAGAACCTTTCCTCTCGTTATGTCTAGCAGATGCATGATGATGACATCCTGTCGATGCCCGTTACTCATTTGCTGAGTCTGTCCTCCAATCAAATTCAATTCTGGCCAGTTGAGTTCAGCCATTTCCCCAATGAAACGACCTACGTTCAGCTTATATGCAGAGGAGAAGAGGTACATGCAGAGATCAAGATGATTCCTGACATGTACAGACGGTATAATGAACCACATGTCCCTGACTAGATAAACGAGATCTGGAACAAATTTTTGGAAACGTTGGAGGACATGACGGCAGAAGTTGCATTGACTATCATAACTCAGGACATGATCGGGGACTGAACCAGGCTTGAAAGGCCGTTGTGATAGAGCATGCTGCAGAGCAAAATCCGTTGTTGCAAACCTGTACATGTCAGTTAATGATGGAAGAACCCAAAGAAAGATACAACGACACACCTTTCCCCCAATTGCATATCTGTTGAAGCACGCACACAGATATGGTCACATTGTACATTGATCACCCCAGTAATGTCCATCCCTCTAAACTTCTGCTTGTTCTGTGCTGAGATAGCTTTGAGATAATTACAAGGCACCTTTTTCTGTGTCTCGTGTTAAAAGGAAATACTCCAAATTAAAATGGTTCCTCACCTCGCTCTGCAACTGAGGCACTTCTTGTAGCCATTTCTCTTCGTCGTCATGGTGCGGAAAGATTGATCAACCTTCGTAAAATGAGAAGTCTTTCGGATCGTGGTGCTTGCGCAAGTGATTTGCTTGAAAATTCCCATCTAGAGTGAGCCGTGTGGAATGTAGATGTCTAAAGAGCTCTTCACGTCAGCAAAAAGTCAACAAAATACGAAACTGTGACACACTTCAGTTCAGGCGGTGTTTTTTCCCAACCTTCCTCCATATTCACACCAGCTTCAGGACATGCAGGACAATATTCAACAAGATTACCAGGCTTCCGCATTGGTAGAAGGGCATCGATACCATGGCCGTGCCCATGATAGATCTCCGCCTCAAGGATATCCCATTCGCGAGATGCAAGGATAAATTGCTCGTATATTTGCTACATAAAGAATTTTAGTTCCGAGGACAACCAGCAAATAGAGTACGCACCAGAACCTGTTCAGGTGCATAATCATCCGTAAGCCGACACAGCGCCCAACAGTAATCATACGCGCTCTTTCTCAACATGAGCGTGTGCGTTTGAAAGCTGTTGAGGACCTTGAATGAAAATGCTGTTGATGTATCATGGAGTGATGCAGGAAAGAAGTCAGCAGCGAAGAGCTGCTTCCACTTCTCCATCCCACGACATCGACAATACTTCACGTTCGTCGAGTGAATTCCATTGCAATCCACCAGTGTCATGAGAACGCTTTTCCCAGAAGATGGGCATTCGTCGCCATTATGACCCAAGAAAAGTGCGTATGCCACCTCACCTCCCTCAGACTCCCCTCCTCGGACAAGCTCTGCAAGGGTTGACATATCATGGCGTTGAAAGATACCATGCTGGGCACTCCACACTCTTGCCCAATGGAGCCAATTGTATTTGTGACCTTGGACGAAGCACTCTGCACAGAGAGGAGGCTGCTGGAAGCAGTCATCGCATTTGACCAGCCGGGGACCGCGACCACAGTCACAAGTCTCACTGACACGGCTGTCAGCCATCTTCTCAAGTCGAAGTGCTATGAAGTCATTCAGCATACCACCAAATTGCTCTTGAACCTTTGAACGCTGGTAGAGCAGATCAACATATACGATGAAGTTCCAGTGACAAACCACTTACCCTTGTTCTGGGAGCTGCTTCATCTACTCCCTGGACACCAGTGTCCGTTCCACACTCAACCCCTGAGAAAGAACCCTCTACATCATGACCAGCATCATTATTGACAACTCCAGCATCGTTAGCGATGACTTCAGGGTCCCTGCTGTGTTGGGAGGAGGACGATGGCATGACTGAATCCAGCACAAAAACAGTCGTGTCTGCTGAGCCGTCACTGTAGATAGCTGTATGTTCCATTCGATTTTGCCCGTTATGCGTTGCAACTTGAGGCTTGAACCTGTCGTATTTGCGCTTCTTCACACACATGAAGTATAGAAAGGAATGGCGCAGTGCAAAGACTTAGTGAAAGAAAACAACTAAGTCAAGTGGCATTCGTTTCAGAAACAATACCCAGCTCACATGACTACAGCCCAGACAATTAACACCTGCTGCTTTGACCAAGATTAAGCACCAATATACAATTGAACCAGCCGCTAACAGAACAAGGTGACATGATGGCACTTTGACCATTATCTCTGCTTTGACTGCCTGCTTTGACCATCAGTACTAAGTTAAAAACTGATGCAAAGGTCTCACCAACTCAGATTCATTCGACATGAAACTTGGCGACATCATCCGAGACCACAATCCTCGATACCTCTTGCAGGCGACACCCAACACTCGAGCTCTTAGCTACCTCCTTCAATACTTGGAACCTGATTACTTTCGCACCTACAACCTCTGTATCGACCGCAAACAACGGTACAGACGGATGCATGCTTACACGATTACGATGGGACGATCCAACCCTGAGTCATTTGGTCAGCTTGGTCATAGTTGGTTCCACGATTGCTTGGAGTGTACAACCGAAAAGGCTCCGCTGCTCAAACCAGCCAATCGAGAACAGTTGAGACAAGTATATTCTGCTTGGTGGGTGAATCGCAAAGACAGAGAAGGTTAGTGTTAGAGGTCTTTGTATAGATGCTGTGTACTCACCAGCTTGGTTCCAGCCTGGAGTGACATTGATACAGACGACTATCCTCTTGAGACCTCTGCAGCTTCACCAATGCCCAACCCTGCTCCAAGACGAGCGGCACACATGAGTACTGGCGGTCGAGCCCCTCCTCTCCCCGCCTCCTGTCCTGCTGCCAGGAAACGAAGGTGGGACGAAGATGATGATGAGACTGCAGTCAGCACCACTCCCTGCAAACGCACCAAGCCCAACCCCATTCCCTTCACTCCTCCTACTACACAGAACTCAGGCAATGCAGCAGAGAGGGAGTCGAGCTCGGAGGTCGAAGTCGTAAGCTTCCCCAAACCCATTACTCTGGCCATCGCCAGGTGCGCGCCTCTTACTCCTACAGTCAAAGGCAAGGCTAAAGTTGACTATGCAGCAGAGAGAGAGTCGAGCTCAGAAGTCGAGGTCGTGAGCTCCCCCAAACCCATTGCTTGAGTTACAGCAAGGGGAACACCTCCTACTCCACCTTCTACGATCAAGGGCAGGGGTAAAATGGTCGCGACTCCGAAGCCCTTTCCTATGCCCCAGATCTATGACCTTACCGACAAGTTTGAGCTGGGTCCTTCGACTCCTGTGAGGAAAGTAGCCACATTCCCCCTCATCTACGACCTAACCAGCTCAGATGATGAATCCTACTCCCGCTGCTGAAAGTTGACTGGCTGAGAAAGAATGCTGTGCAGCATCGACCCTGGAATGCTTGATGCCTCTGTAGCGGAGAAATTTGGTCTTGATCTTGAGAAGGAGTACTTAGGATAGGTAGTAGAAATCTGGGAGAACGGCCACTCGTACCTTAATTCACTTTCACTTTGTACCATCATAGAATCTAGATGTCATATTGATTATGACTTATCCCATGGTATATGACACTGGAGGGAGACGTTACAAGACAACACAATGATTTCAAGCAATAAGACATACAGGCACAATTATCAAGAGATGTGCTACAAGATATGGTCTCAGTGATTATATGTCAGAACGGAGAAGACAAGGGAGTGTGGGAGGATGCCCTATGAAGTTATAATGGCTTTGTGCATAAAACGCCACCAGACACTCTTCCCATTCTTGAGCCGCTTGAGTTTGTTGACAGTACTGAGTAAAGTCCATCTGCTTATGCCTCCGCCACAGATCTGGCTTGGGCCCTTCCCATGTATCCATTAGCTTCCAGAATGCCTTCAATGCAATAAGTCTTTCAAGCCAAGATTGACTGCACAGCCCACGATCCGTTGTCCCAGAGGTCTCGAAAACGGAATCCCCATTGAAGCAGAAGGCAATGAGTTGCTGTCGACTACGGTTATGATTCGCGCAAGCAACATCATATTCAGCAATGGAGAGTGCTGAAGATTTCTGAGGCCGAGATTCATCTGCAAGAGCATCAACAGCATACAGTTCATGTCTGAAGCTGATCATATGTAGCTCCCACACAAATCGCCTTCCCTGAGCTATATCGAAAGAAGGTACAGGTAGACTGGGGGCAATAGGAGCCGAGTGGCCATAGACTTTCATAACCTCTTTCATGAGCGAGTGAATACCTGACAGCTCTGGGTCTTTGACGACACCAGACTCCCAATGTCGGGAAGTTGCACACCCCAACACCTTCCTCCATTCGCTGATAGTGAGAAGACGTGATTCTGCATTGGAGTCTTTGCACCGAGCCAGCCAAGCACCGCGGAAGTGAGACCATTGGTAGAGATAAGCATGCTGAGTAGTCTCGTTGAAGAAGAGCCCAGGATCAGGAACAGCCAAGTACTTCTTCGGGGTCGAAGCTGGTGAGAAGCGAGCGCAAGGATGACGGACGTCAATTTTAGACTTTGCTCCTAACCATGTATGCAAGCTCGACGGAAGGTACAGATTCGGTGCCAAATCGAGGAAACGATTTCTCTCGGTGGAAGGAGCTACAACTGTAATTAGTTCCTATAATGTATGAATGAAGTTACAGTACTCACTATCACTACTTTTTGAAAGCTTGGCCTTCTTGCGTGTTAACTTCTTTGATGGATGAGAATGTGGTCGCTTCAGAGCAGCTGGCTGAGAAAGAGTGGATGACGATGCAGAAGACGATGCAGAGATGATGCCCTTGGATGGCAGAACATAAGAAGAAGGATATTCATCACGATAATGGGCATTAGAGAAAGGGCTTGGCGTAGAGAAACATTCAATTGACGCCTTCTGAATTGCAGAGAACTTTAGATCTGACCCTGCCTGGCCATGGTAAATCACGGGATATGGTGGCGAGGCACCTTGCAAACATATGAATATAGGCTGACGAAGCGAAACCACATGCCATATATTCTGGCGACTGAACTGGCTGAGAGGACGAATGTAATAGACTGGAAGGCCAGCCTTAAACATCTGATTCGCAACGCGGTCATCCCATACGAAGCAGCCCATACGTCTGGTAGCATCACCAGGCAACACCGGAGGGTCGACGTCAATCATTCGGGGATGGAAAATCTGAGCGTAATCCAGGATAGCTTCGACTGTGAGCATTGCTCGCTGTAGCTCAACCCACCCTTGTCGAAGATCACGAAAGGGAGTCATGATGCTGGTTATACATGTGAAACAAACTTCGACAGTCTGATGTTGCTCAGCGAGAAGAAGAGCTATTGTCACATCCTTGTTGGTCGATTGGAAGACTTTGGTGCGCTGTTGCATAGCCTTGATACGAGACCTGAAATTTTTGCCTCGCACCATACCATACCCCTCCGGATCGTCTGGCTTGCGCTCAACGAGACGAGTTTCATTATATTCTTCAAACATGACCATATCTTCCATATCTGCAGACTCACTAGTATGGATAGCTGCTAGATACGGATAGGAAGGATGGTATGGCTGCAGCCATTGAATAGGATCGTCTATCCCGTATTTAGTGTCAGCGCAACAAAAAAGGTCATGTGTAGAGCCTGAAGGTGGGACAGGAATCTGAGTGTTGTTCGGGGAAGTTATGAATTCATTTCCATGTAGAAGAGCGGCGGCTATGCCATCGGAGTAAGTTAGTGGTTCTAATAGCGATACATTAGAGGCAAGTATAGATGCTAAGAGTAGTAAGCTTACGAGTATAATCTAAATTCTTCAGCAAATCGACAGAAGGTTGACTTTTAGACGCCATCACGAGGTGACAACAGAGAAATCGAGAAGGGCTTGCGCAACTGAACTATTGTGGAGCTGGCGCACAACAAATGTAGTCGTAGCCTTAACTTTCTTCCACAAAGTTGAAGGGCAATACGAGAAGTCGAACAGACCTCACGCAACACAATTATTGCGGAGTTGGCACACGACAGAATAGTCGCGGCACTGCTCTGTATTACTTAGAGGAGGGGGGAGAAATCTTGAGGCTTTGAGGTCCTGAGGCGGCTGTAAGACAAAGAAAAGTGAGGTTTGATTCTTGACGGTCTGACCAGCAAGAACTTACCTAGAGATGGAGATAACTTCGAAGGAAGGAGATGAGAAGTTCGAGATGGATGTGACGCAAAGCATTATGTAAGTTGAGGCCCATGGCAAACACAGGCAAGCAAATGCAAGCAGTCCGCACGACGCGACTTGTATTAGTAAAGTCTCCAGCATACTGTTTGTCTCCCGCGTTTACAGACTGCAACTGTACCATTGCACGTCTTCCATGACTCTGTGTCATGAGAAACTCAAAGCTTCGTAGTACACCTATTATGCAGACCTAAGGTAAGCTTTATTTTCTGGTTCATTTTGAACGAGTACTTAGTCACTTGCTTGGGCCTGTAGCTCACCGACACGCCATCTCATCCTCAATTTCTGATTTTCACCACGAAGGGAGAGTATTTGCTACTCTGCATCTGCCACGATAAGTTTGTTGTGCGCAGGCCTTGACTTGTTCATCAAGTGCATGTCTTCCTTGATCTGTACACGGGCTCGCTTTGACGTTATATGGACGACACCTCAAAGCTTTTCGGAAAGGCTTGCGAGTCTGATTTGACCGATGCTTTAAATCCTACGCTATCATCTCTGTGCTACGATGACTCAGTCGTATGTAGGCCTTGACTTTTGTGCCAAGAGCTTTGCCTCCATCTGGCTACGGATGTGCTTTGACACAATATAGGTGACACTCAAGGTCCTTTCGAAATGTCTTCCACTCACGTGTATACTCAGGATATCTATTGTCGAGTTTTGTTGAATGCCACCCACATCTTGACGCTTTTCCTTTACCTTCACTCCAAAGTCAACATCTCTTTGCGTGCACACTCTACTCTACATATTCCCTTCTCATGCCTAAAAAGAAGAGCAACTGGGCTTCGTGGGCTAACGAGGCTCAAAGGAAGATTCTCTTGGATGAGATCGACGAATTCACCAAGGTCTTGTCTACGAATAACATGCACCTCAAGCAGGCCAAGGATAAGCATCACAATCCTGATGTGGTGAAGCGTTGGCCTGATACTACGGTGAACTGTCTTTTGGACGATGTACCCAAGTTCCAGCTTGACAAGCTCAATGCCACACTGCCTCAACCCCTCAGCCAGGGAGCCTGGTTCAAGGTAATAGCCTTCTCAACTACATGTTAACTTAATACTGATGACTGTGCCAGAAACTGTCTGATCTGTTCCGCAATGAAATTCGATACTTCAAGCAGTATCCACATTCGACTCCAGCAGCGAAGAGTTCCAGTGGGGAAGGAGGGCCGACTTTGTCGACTTCACAGACGAAAACGTCTGGTGGCGCGGTATCGCAGAAACAGTCTTCATTCCCCGAAGGACGAATGACACTTCTCAATATCTTCCGCCAACGAAAAACAGGGAAGGAACTCTTCCGAGACCTTAATTTGGAGAAAATCCAGACTCGAGTGGCAGCGCTGAAGGTCGAAGGAGGCAGTTCCAACAATGGCGGAAACTTTCAAAGGGCTTGGACTGAGCTCTGGGAGCATGAAGGAGAGAAGAAGGACGAGTGGAATCAGCGTGCTGCTGAGTATTGCAGTGACTCCACGAACCAACCACAGTTTGCAGATGTTGTGGCAGGTGAAGTGGGGTCAGTTCTCGACTCCGGTCGTGTTGGCAATAGCGGTGTGCTCCTCGTCTATGGTGTACGAAAGGCCGATGACACGATAGAGACGAGGTCGTACATAACATGGTGTTCACTTTGGTGTCTGTGATCTGACTTAGACTTTTTAGTTTCTGCCTCTTGCCTTCAAAGATACGGTACGATGAAGAATTTGATACAGCTGCAACCGCCAAAAACTTTGGAAACTACTTAAATCGCGTTCTCTGTGGTATGTATGTTCTAACTTATGTGATTCTCCTTTCTGATGCAGTTTATAGCTTCTGGTGGTGGAGCAGTTTCCGACAGCAACATCACTGGCAGTGTTGAGTTTGCCAGTAGTGACGCAGGGCAGCTCGTGTTCCCACCAAAGACGGTCAAGGATTGCCCTTCAGACAAGCATAAAGCTCAAATCATCTTAGCAAAGTACTTCCAGGCTGTTTGGAGTATGTATTTCGTGTTTTTTGTTGTATTTTTCACTGAAGTTTCGGTCTCCTCACAGATTTATCCTTTGAAATGAGTACCGATATGCCCTCCGTGCCCTGGGATGATATCATCAAAGACCCTCAGTTTTATTATGACCAAGACGCGTATGGGTTTGAGCACCCACTCCAAACCCCCTATGCTATGGAGGAGGTTGAGATATCCACTCTCTGGAATCATCTGTCTGAGCTTCCCATCAGTGAACTGTTTACCTTCTTTGACAAGGACGTCATCCTTCATCATCTCATGCGGGATCATTTGGAGAAAGAGGAGGATAATCATGCAGGGGAAGAATTGCAAGATGACGAGTCAACATTGTCTAGCAGCTGTGCTGAAATGCTTCCTGGTGGTGGTGTTTCAACCTTGGTGGCATCTGATAAATGCCATCTCACAGCTCCGCTTGAGAATTCCACACCTTCAGCTCAGCCTCTACATGAACATGTGCCGGATCTTTCTGACCAATCCGCCTCTTTGGATAATCCTCCTGTGAAGGTCCCTGCTACAGATGCCGATGGGTCGACGACTTCACCACCAAACGAACCTGCAGCAAATGATTCTGTGACCAACGAGCCTGCGCCTGAACTTCAACCAGCTAACCCTACAAATATCCTCCCAACGACAAACGAGACTACGATGAGCGAGCCTATGACGATGAATGAGCCTACGACGACGGGTGAGCCTATGACGATGAATGAGCCTATGAAGACGAGCGAGCCTACGACGATGAACGAGCCTACGACGACGAACGAGCCTACGACGACGAGTGAGCTTATGACAACGAGCGAGCCTATTGCCACTGTGAATGGTCCTGCACAGACACCAGATATTTCCAACCTTGCTGCGGGTTTCGGCTCCGAAGTTCCCGACCCGCCGGTAACTTCACGTGCACCCACTACGGCCCGGAAAGGCGGGAGGAAGAAGAAAGCTCTGGAAGCATCCGCCTCTTCCACTTCAGTCGCTGAGCAGCCTGCTCCAAGACGCTCAACCCGAGAGAAGCGCAAGCGGGACAATACCATAGACACTGGAGAAGTTCCACCCCCACCAAAGAAGAACAAGCCAGGATATTTTTACATTAATGCTGACACGAACGAGACTCTCGATACAGCAGCAGTGGAGAATGAGAGGCAAAAGCGGTGACAGTCAGCAAAGGCGTAGAAGTCTGCCGTGTAGTGATAGAAAGGTAAGCCTTTGTCTTTTCACTCACTATGCAGTACTAATTTTTCTCATTTCTCTTCTAGTAATGTAACTTGCAGTCGTTTTATTCACTCTGCTGCTGTATTCATTTGAACGTTGTATTCATTTGGATGTTGTGTTCAGTCGTTACCGGAATTTTGTTCGAAGTTGTTTCATTCATTCACGTCTTGTTCAGTACAGTTTTGTTCAGTGTATTACTGGTATTCAGTGTGGTGTTCAGCCTGGTGTTCACTTAGGGTATTCAGTCACAATGAAATGTTATTCAGCGCAGTTTATTCAGTACATAGCATACGGGGACTCAAACAAACACAGTCAGTCGAGACCGACTTGTTCTGAACAAGACTAGTTGGAATTTTCGGAGTGAGCGCGCTGGCAAGAGTATCAGAGTATCAGTTCAACATCAGGAATTCGAGGAGAAAATGATATAAGCGGATAAGCTTAGATAAGGGACGGTGGAGGTCTGGCAAGGGCTTATAAGGGCATACCAGACCTCCACCGTCCCTTATCTAAGCTTAGCTAATGTATCAGGGACAACACAAGTTTCCTGATGAAGCATCGCGATCGTCTCCCTCCCTCCCAATGAGGATCAGGCAGGTATTCCCTCTGAGGAATAGTTACATATCCCAGAATCTATGTAAGAACAAGATCTGCCTCGGTAGAAAAGAAAAAGCAAAGCCTGTACATCCATTGGCGTATACACCATACCAAACTTTTCCCCGGCAATCCATGAATCCTATCAGGTGCATACTACGCAGCCTACCCTTGACCCCATACATGTATGCCCAACTTTGACTCAGATAGCATGCAGCGGCAACGACAACAACAATGGGTCTGAGTTACTGTTCCTCTCAGGAAGGGAAGGGAAGGGAAGGAAAGAGGGAAAGAGTTTCAGTGTGTGGCATAGCAAATTCTTCTACATAGCTCTAACTTGAGCGAATGAAAACCGACGAATCCGAAGAGAACTTGCAAGTATAAGGTAGAATAGGAGTCAAGTCCATAGACTGATCATAGTTAAGGGTGTGTGCACATGTATGGTACTTGAGTCCAAGTTTAAAATAAGAGAAAAGTAAGTAGAGAGGCCATCATGTATATAACTGACCGTGAATATAGGTATAGTCCTTCAACAATGAGAAGTGATCAATTTGGTACAGTACTACACTGATACTAAGGTTGAGAGTTAACAATGAGACACTAGAAATATGATACACACCTGGCAATGAGGGAGAGATTTTCTGTGACCTTGCACGTTGTGAAGTTGCCCTTATCACAAGTGTGAAGAATTTGCTCAGGGACCCAACAGCTAGAAGAACAGCCATAAACTGTCCAAATGACCCAACAGCTAGAAGAACAGTCATAAGCTGTCCAAATGACCACTGAGAGTTTCCTTTCTCAATCAAATGTGCATTTGATCTGATAATCATCTCGGTGGCAAAAATCAAGGACACAGAGGTGATGATACTGTTTTCCAACCATATCATCCACATCATGTACACAATGGTAGACCATTTGGGGGGTTGTGAAATGGGAGCAAGGAACACAAACACAACTGCCACATGATAAAATAAGAGAGCCAAGTTCAATGTGTTCCCTGCATGTGCCACAAGGAGCCTCAGTAAATTTGTGAGAGGAGGGACTACCCACTCACATAATGCCAGCACCAAGATTTCATTCCGGAATTTGAACTGGTTGTTACATTCATGATTTTGATAGGGTCCAAAGCTTTCCCAGGTAAAGTATATCCACCAAGTATAACTTGACGGGAAGAATATCAAAAAGACATTAATTTTTAAAAGTTACCTCACTCACCCCACAGAGAGGGATTCATGAACAAAATTCCAAAAAAATATTTTCTTCCGTCTCTTGTAGAGTGATTCGAAGTTGTGTGATGCCAAACAGTAGATCAAGCATATCATGGACACAGACTGGGTTAGATATGCCACAACAGCTGCATGGTACAGGGATAAATTTCGGGCATTCCAAAAGGCAGTGATGTGCATGGCAATGGACATGACAACCAAAGACCACCAAGAGTCAATGCTATCCGATGGAGACATGATGAGAGTGATAACCCCCAAGAGAATTTGAAGGTAAGTTGACACCCGGATACCAATACCATCAATATCAGGGTTGGCAGGAACCAATGTTGTGCAGTTAGACATCGGGGGGTGAGTATGATCAAGGAGGGTAAAGCTGAATGTGAGCTTGATGGTATTTTGTCTTATACAACAGCTCCTCTGCACAGGCGCATCAGCAAAACCTGGGTGACGTAAAGGCTCTGACAGCCCTATACAGGGCCTTACAGAGCTACATACTAATAGAAGTAGAGAACTTGTACAGCACTGTATCGAGCCCTTTACGTCACCCAGGTTTTGCTGATGCAAGTACAAAGTAAGATTGGGAAATGAGCTTTGACATGGCAGTGCTAACACAGCCTACCACGCTGGCACGTTTGGGCGTTTAGTTCCTCACACTGCTCAGGATCGTCCTCCCAGGACCTCTATGGTGTCCAAGTCATCGTCCGAATCGTGCACCGCACCTGTTTCTCTTTATTTATCATCCTCAAGCGACAGCCTCTCGGAAAGTGATTCTTCGTGACTCCGTTGACTCTTGCTCAAGCCTCATGGCGAGGGCGAAGAAAGTATGAGGGGTTTGTTCACGGTAGGCAGAGTTTAGGCGCCTAGACAGTTTGAGCTTGAACGTATTACCTTTATTTGGCGTATCACGTCTGCGAATGGTGATTACGATTTTGAATGAGGTCGATAGGCGCCTGGCGGAGGTCTGTGGGTTGAGGAGTGTCTAAGCAAAGTCAGTGTAAGTTGTTTTTGGGCCACGGACGATACTACATAGACATACATCGATTCGTACGTGTATGTATTCCGCAGAAATCAGTGACCTGGTACTCATGGCCAGAATTTTCATATGTTTCGACCCGTCGATGAATTCAGAGTTGAAGTGTGTGTAAGGGGCGACAGTACAAGTCACGGTTATGTTTTACGTCACTACGGCAACTGTATAAGAAACGTACCGGTCGCGGTCCATCACGAATCATCCCATCCACCATCCATCCACTCATCCATCCATCCATCATCATCCCATCCTTCCCTCCAACTTCAAGAAACAAAGAACAAAGAATCAAGCTTCAAGCTTACAAGATGGACTCAACCCTATACAAAGACCACCAAACGACTCGAGGGTTTACATATCACTACTACATCTCTCCCCCAACCCCAACAGCGGCCGGTGATATCGATAAACCCAAACCATACATCGTATTCATCCATGGATTTCCTTCTTCTTCTAATGATTGGCGGTATCAGGTACGTCCCATCCTACTCACTGGGCTTGCTCCCAGTGTGGGCGGCCGCGTCGTTGACCTTTCGATCATGTATGATTATGCATATGATTCCAGATCCCGTTCTTCAAAGCCAAAGGATTCGGATTGATAGCGATGGATATGCTTGGGTATGGTGGGACTGATAAACCTACGGATCCGGTGTATTATAAACATAGTCTTCTCGCGAAGGATGTTGTGGATGTTTTGGATGGGGAGGGTATTGAGGAGGCTGTATTTGTTGGGCATGATTGGTGGGTTTTCTTTCCTTCCTTTCACTCAGACACCCACTTCACCTCACCTCACTGATACCCACCCAATACCCACCTCCCTCCAGGGGCTCAAGAATCCTAAGTAAACTCGTCCAACTCCACCCCACTCGCGTCACCGCCGCTGCATTCCTCGCAGTAGGCTACGGTGCCCCCGCACCTGACTTCGACTATAAATCCGCTTTGGTCATGACGAAAGAGAAGGTGGGGTATGAGTTGCTTGGTTATTGGGAGTTTTTTGCGGGGGAGGGGGGGGATAGGTTGTGTGAGGAGAATGTACGTGCTGTGTACCGTTGTCTCTCTGTTCCTGACTTTTTGGGTTTTTTGGTTTTTTTGAGTGCTTGCTGGCTGACGAGTATATGTGTATACAGATGGATATGTTCATGAACATCCTATACCCCGACGACCCAAAAATCTGGATAACTGATATGGCACCCCTCGGAGCGTTAAAAGCTGCTGTACTTAATAAGAAAGAGTTTAAACCTGCTTCGTGGTTACCTGAGGAAGTAAGTGCTTACTATACATGACTTTGTCGATTACATTACATTGGCATTACATGGTACTAAACTGCGAAACAAGGAACGTAAAAAACACGCAGAAGATTTATTGAAAGGAGGTATGGCGGCTCCGACGTGTTATTATAAAGTCCAAATGGCTGGGTATGCAGTAGAAGATGATAAAAGTGAGTTGCTATCATCCTGCTCTTCGCTGTCATTTACATTCCATATCTGCATAGCTGTACCTATTGACAGATACGACACCTCCAAACCAGTTTTCATAGGTGCTGCGTTGGAAGATTACGTCGCTCTAGCACCTCTCACCAAAGCTAGTTCTCTGAAACATTGTAAGAATGCGACTGTACGAGAGTTTAAAACGGGTCATTGGGTGATGTTGCAGGCTCATGAGGAAGTGAATAGGGAGTTGCTTGGATGGATCGAGAGTCTCTGAGGATGAAGAGGATGAGGGTTATGTGTTTGTATATTACAACGTTATATGGTGTACTTGTAGTCGAAATGGATATTGAATATCGTGTCTAAGTCTTACAAACGAGATGACACTAC
>RCHF01001633.1:0-15691 GCA_003987895.1 Neonothopanus nambi | reverse complement strand
AGGCCAGTTAGGGTTCAATGTGAAAAGCAGATACATACAAGACCTAGTACATAAATGATGTTCTACTATTTCAATTTTTGTGTACTATACTGTACAATACTAGTGGGAAAACTGTTTACTTCTGCTTCTTAAATCACTGTTCCTGCACTTGTATCTGCCATGCACCAGCAGTGGCCTTGCTCCAAGTTGCAGATGATTCAATGAACATACGTTCATTCCTTGAGCTGGTGAGAAATTTAGCACAAAGTTGGTATATTCAATTTATCTGAAATCTAAATCCAGAGAAAAGGATACACTCTAGGGGTGCCAACAGCTCGGCTCAGCTGGCTCATGGCTTGCTGAGTCATAACAGCTCGGCTAATGGCTCAGGAGCCATTTAGAGTTATCGTGGCAGTGGGCAATCCCACTGACGCAGGCATCTATTTGTTCATGTTTTATTCAAAGGCTTCCCAGCCAATTTATATGTTCTGCGATTCCGTGCAATTTTTACCTAGTTAATGTGACACGCTCCCCTATTTTTGTGTACAAACTCCACCAGATTTAGAATATCTAGGTCCTGGTCACCCAAAATTGTCAAATGTGTATTTTAACTCATGTTAGCTATACAATGTTAGGTTATAAATTCAAATTAAAAAATTCTGGGTGACCAGGACCTAGATCTAATTATTCTAAGTAAGTTTGTCTCAGAAGTTGAGGGAATAGGACCAAGTAGTGTAGAGTTATCTGCACGAGATTGCAGAGGCAGGATGTGACGCATTGACGTGCCAATTAAGTGCTTACATAACACGACTCAGTTAGCTTCGTGTCGAATTGAGACACAAAAAAGCATTAAAAAAAGAACACATACCCTTTTAAACACACAGGCAAGCACTCAAGCACCCATATAATTCCTTAATGTAATTTAAAAATTGTTCAGGACACTCAACGTGTATGGGAAACAAAAAAAATGCTGCCAACAGATACAAAAGCAAGTCAAAGCTGTCCGAGAAGCAAAGAGAAAATTTGAACCAACTACACACTTCTCATGCTGGGCAGAGTCAGCCAAGATATACTCCTCGACGGTCTTCCCGCCACTTAGGGAACAAGGAAAACCAGGACCCATCCCCAAGTCAAGCTGTTTGCTGGCAGGAGCCTCACAAGTCCACAGGTCTTGCTGACCTGTACAAGACTAAGTATGAGAGCTCCCAAAGGCGTTGTCGTCGCCTCGAGCGCTCGCTAGAGCATTCCAAGCAACAAGAAGCAGAGGTAAAGGCTAAATGGCACCAGGAACAAAAATGGAGAATGTGCCTTGAATGTAGTCTGGGTGTACAGTTAGAGGAGACAAAGAGAGCCAAAGCGGAGCTCTTACAGGCAGTCGCAGAGGGAAAGAAGAATGGTGTAACCCATATTGAACAGAAGTGCCATTTGAAGGGCACCATCTGCACTCTTGAGAAGAAGGTTATCCGATTGGAGTCCTCAATGAAGAGAGCATCCATTTCCTCCAAGCGTTCACAACTCGCTCAAATTAGAGGTGGCCGTGGTCACATTTATGGAAACCATGTACGGAGGATTGTAAGGGAGATGGTTGAGACAGGGTGTTCGCGGCAGAAGATTGGGCTATTGATTAAACGGATTGGGCAGACATTTGGAATTGAAATGGATAGTATCTTGAGTTGGCGGACTGTTGGAAGGATTGTTCTAGAGGGCGGAGTTGCTGCAAAGTTACAATTAGGATATGAATTGCTTCAGACAAACGGTGAGTCAACATTACCATCAAAATATCGAAGTTAAACTCTCATACTATGTCTACTAGGAGTAACTATCAGTGCAGATAGTACGTCACATCGTAATCAAAACTACGAAGCAAAACACAGTGCTTGGAGAGTCCCTGACTACAAGTCCAAGACCCTTGAAGTTTCCGAAGCATTGGTTCCCCGTGTCTGGCTCTTTTGTGTCGATGCAACCCTGGATCACAGTAGTGAGACATCTGTCCAARGCTGGAAGGATAGAATGAAGGAAATCACCAACCTATTCAATCAGTCTCCACTCTCACAGAGACTGAACCGGAAGTTTACTATCCGAGACTTCCTTCGTATACTCAATGGAATGAATGGCGACCACGCAAACAATGAAAAGGCCGCAGCAAGTGGGATGAAAACCTGGAAACAAGAGGAGATGGTTGCCGAGTTAGGAGAGAAAAAGCTCGAATCTATGGTCTTCGCTGACCTCGTTCTGTATTTGGCCTCATGGAATGCCAAGAAGATTGCCGATGTGGGGGGGATGGAGTGTTGGAACAAGCTGAGCCCACAAGAGCAGGTGGATCAGGATACTGCTATGATGAAGGAAATTCTAAGGGACCTAGGAGAAGCTGAATACAAGCAACTGCCTGAAGAAAGTAAGCATGAGCTCTGTCTATTCATATGGGCTGGCTGTTGCATGCACAAGGATCAGAACAGCTTCAAGGGCGGGAATACCGAGATGATGGCAGAGTGGGGGAAGCTCAGCAACAGTGTCAAACCACCCGTGTTACTCGCAAACAAAGCCAATGCAGCTGTGCTGCATCAAGTCCTTAACCCATCCATCAAAGTCGACAAACTTACTGCCGAGGAAAAATCAGCTCTGGACACTTCAACCCAAGGTGGAGTAAAAGCCTCTGCTCTTGCTGGGGCCATCTTCAATAACAAGGACGACAAGAAGGGACAAGCAGACGTACATGTTTATCATTTCAAGGAGAAGTTCGGCAGAAACCACAAACGATTTCCAGATATGAGCAACACTCGTTTCGGTAGTCATGGACTAGCTTGTGCCGAGCTCGTCAAACACCTGGATGAGTATATTGATTTTGTGGAACAGATTTGGCTCGCAAAGCACTCAGGAACTCACACAAACATTGAGGTGAACCTCTTGAAGGCCCTTCGAGACCCTGCCACTTTGACTGAGATGTGTGCAATGGTATTGTACATGAACACCATCTCGCATCCTTGTTGTCCAGGGACCTGGTACAGAACAAGTAAATGTATTAGATCTCGGGCCTCTTCATAACCAGGTTCAAGCACACATACAGAAAATTCTCGATAGACCAGCCTTACTTTTCAGTTCTGATGTCTCATATGAGACTGTGACACTTGACGGAAAGGCCTGGGAGGACATAGAGGCAGTGGAAACTGTCTTGAAAATGGCACCCACCCTCCCCCATCTCCAGCTGATCACACTCGCATTCTTCTGTGGCGCTTTGCCCACTTGGACAAGATTCTCGTCCGAGTTTGCACCGGGTGGGTTGATAGATGAAGCAACTGCAGAGGAGCGAGAACTGGCATGGATGCCATCGACAAATGATGCAAACGAGGGTCGTTTGGGTCACCTACGTGTCACTCTCCGAAACAAACCCACGCTGTCATTGCATCAGTACAATGCTCAGGCGATGTACTCACAGAATGACACAATCTTGTTCATGACGGCCTTGTTCGAGGAGGAGGATCACGCATTTGTCCGCCGTGAAGCGCATAGAATAGATGCGAGTGGCTTGGAGAAGGAACGGAAGAGAGCGCAGGTTGAGTTTAGAGCACGGCTGGTCCAAATGAACCATGAAAAAGAGGAGGCGAAGAAGGCATGTGCCAAAGAAGTCTGCGAGAAACTTCTCAAGATTCAATTGATTACTCAAATTTCTGATTTGGATTCCACCCCCTTGGGTCATTGAGCATGGATGAGAGCACTGCTTGATGACCAACTCAATGCTTTGCGATTCCGTGGTGTTCCTGACATACCTGTGAAGTCCTCTATATCCAGGTTGGGTCAGAAGGATGAGACCTTAAGAAAAGCATTCAAAAACTATACAGATAGACTCACTGAGCTTGGTAGGAAGCATGGAGACACGCTATTGGAGTTAGTCCCACTTACAATTGATGGACCGATGGTAGTAGATGACCCCGAAGATGAGGAAGAGGCTGAGATGGAGGAGAGATAGGATATTCACTTCTAAATTCACCCCTAGTGCCACTAATTTACACTAATAATTATTTAGAAGTAGTATTAATAGCAAACTGATGATATGAGACCAGTTTCTGATGAGTACCAAGTCCTCGTAACGCCAGAGGCAAGGATTCGACGTGGTGGACATGAAGCGGACACTTTCTGTGGTGGCTGTGCATGAAATGATGGGCCGTTTGGCTCGCGGGGATTGCCCACCTCCAGTTATCGGCTCAGCTCTGAGCTGTTAAGCCAGTGGCTCAGCCGCTTCAATTACATCTTGTCACACAATAAGAAAAGCAAGCTGGTATTGTCTCTAACAGGTACTCAACGAATGTTTACATCAACGAGGAAGAGAAGACATGACGTGAAGTGAGGCAAAGAACTCAATTAGGAAACAAATTATGGGACCCTGTGGGAATTTCCATTTTGGGAGGTTCAAGCAATTCAAGTGCCAAGTACATATATGTACAAAAATCCTAGTAGTATTCTAATATATGCAATAAAACAATACTTTAAGGCTTGAAGTACCCTGACTGTGTCCATTTCCCTCAAATTGAAGTGCACTATGAGAAAGGTGGTGACCTGTCAGCTAAGTGACAGCTTAGCCGTTTGAAGCCGTTAGGAGCTGCCTGGAGCCGCTTACTCAAACGGCTCTAGTGGAGCCATTTGAGTAAGCGGCTCATCCCGGCTCGGCTAGGCTCCGGCTCAAGCCGACGAGCCAGCCGAGCTGTTGGCACCCCTATGTAATACACTCTTACAAAGACTAACCTTCTGAGTCCTGTTCCCCAAATGGTGTCGAGTAGCTCGAATTCCCTTTGTTTCTCTCTTCAATGCCAAAGCGATTCCAACGCGGAGTTACTTGAAATTTGGTGCAAGCACCAAGTTAGCGGGTCCCACGAGACTGCTTAACGGGGTAATCATAGAACCGCTTGCCTTGTTCGTCCGTGAGGAAACGACGACAATAGGTAGGCACAATGTCTGTGTACGCGTGCCCGCGTCCTTCATACAATGTTGACGGGAGGAAGAGCTTTCTTTCTTTCTTCTCTTCCTGCAGTCTCATTGAACGACGATGGATGAGAGAGCGCAAGTCTGGGAAGGAGTAGGTGAAAATGAAGAGGATATTATGGATGAGGAGGATTTACCACCACTCGTCGAGAATCCATCGACATCCATGACTTACACTTTCCTATCCTCTGACATGAGTCTCATGCCGGAAGATACACCCTCTGCTTCTTCTACCACGCTTCTTGCACCTGGAACGAGCTCAGCGCTATCCCCATTCACGAGCGCCTCACCCACTGCGTCTGCTACGATGTCCAACTCGCCTTCGCCTATGCCAGCTCACGAACAACCATATTCAGAATTCACGATGAATCTGTCGAATGATATAGCTAGTGCTCCGAGAGGACGTACGAGGTATATTGCAGGAGGAGGAGCAGAAGACTCGGAGTATATTCCAAGACCACCAAACGCGTTTATTTTGTTCAGATCAGCGTTCATACGCTCGCAGAAGATTTCTAACAAGATTGAGGGTAATCATAGTACTCTCAGTAAAATTATAGGTACGTTTTTCTATTATTCGAAATTTATTTGCGTATATCTGAATTTTCACGTTACACGTTTTATATAGGAATGTACTGGCGTAATCTCCCACCGGAAGAACGCGCTGAGTGGGAAGTGAAAGCACAAATCGCACAGACGGAACATAGGAGACAATATCCTGATTGGAGATTTAGTCCCAGTGCGAATGCTGCACGGAGAGGACGAGGTGGAGGGTTTTTGATGAATGAAGGGACTAGGAGGGGGCGAGGGAGGGGGAGGGGAAGAGGGAGGAATCGTGGTGATGGGAGGAAAGGGAGGTTGAAGATGAAAGACGGGGATGAGGACGAAGGTGAGGGTGAGGGTGAGGAGGAATGAGACCAAGGACAAGTCGGAGGGTATGAAGGGAAGGGTGAAGAGAAAAAGAGAGTCGAGGATGTACATGTACTCCCAGCTACATGTAAAATTAAACCCTCAAGCTCAAGGAAACCACTCCCGAGGAAAAGATCTACTATTGTCCTACCATCTCCCGCTTCTACGTCTGCTTCTACCTCTGGATTCGCCTCTACCTCTGTTTCTGCTACGAGGCTCACCCTCGACGTACCACCGTTCGAGACTGCCTTTGCGTCATCTTCTGCCGGTGGTAGTGCTGCCGATACTGGCACAATTTCGTCATCCAATATCCTAGGTATCGGACCTACGCCTTCTGGATCTATTCGTTACCATCTTCGAAGCATGAGGATAATATGGGGAGGGAACGAGTCTTAGGAACGAGAGTGGGAGGTGACGTGTCCAAGCCACCAGGGTCGGGGAATGCGCAGAGGGTTTACCATCGAAGACAAGGGAGAGGGTGAGGGCGTTTATACGAAAGGGAGGACGTCATCTACTGCCAAAACTGAAGCTGCGGCCGAGGCTGAAGCCAACGCTGCTGATGTAGATTCAGAGGCGGGTTGAGATGCGGATGTCAACAGGGAAGCAGAGAAAAGGTGTCAAAAAGATGACGAAGATAGAGATGATGATGAAAATAGAGATGTCATGCGGAAGATAGAGCTCATCCCGAAGGAGGAGGTAGACAGTGAAGGCGTAGGAGGCGATTTCTCACCCACACCTACGTCTACATCAATGGCGCGTGCAACCCCATTCATATTCCATTCTTCAATTCCCTCTGGCCATGGAGAGAGAAGCAAAGAGCCAACGTTGACACATTGGATAAACGTATTCGAACTATCACGATGTTTCTTATGCAAGGAAAGGAAGGCGTTGAGATAGAGGAGGCTGTCAAGGAGTGGGACATGAGAAGAGGAGAGAATAAGGAGGACGAGAGGGCTAGGCGGGAGGCGGATAGGGAGAGGATGGAGTGGGCATGAAGGATGGGGAGGGAAGCTGAGCGTGATGCTGAGAATGAGAGGAAAGAAATTGAGAGGAGTAAAGAAGATGGGTATGAAGCTCAATGGAGGAAAAACACACGCGCCTGAGGGTGGCGAAATGGAGATGGAGGCGGAGACAGAAAGAAGAAGTGGAAGAGGAGTAGGAGTAGGAGCTTGAGGAGAGGAAGGGGTGATGATGGCACTGGGAAAGAAAGCAGGAAACGAGAAAGACGAGCAATTGGAGTCCGTCACGAATACAGGTGTCAGGGATGTAGGGACCTAGGAGGCTGGATCTTGTGGGCTTGACATAGCTATTGAAAGTGTTTCAACGCCCTACCACCACTACTACCATTCTCATCACTCAGCCGCGTTCTTCGTTGGTGTCCTCGCCGCTGCCTCTGTTGTCTGCTTCCAGTTCAGGATCGAGTGTTAGTGTTCCTGGGCATGGGCATGTCAATCCTGCGTCGAACTGGAATAGGCAATACATGTACCTTTTATCGAGTCATTCACCTTATGAATATGCGCAAGGTCCAAGCCAGGCAAATCGAGATAGGATCATACGCCGTCAGTCGTATCAACAGGAAGAGAGGCAGAGACAACATCGACGTCTTCTTCACCGTCTCCTGGACCTGTACTTTCCCAGCAGGATAGACGTATGCCGCTAGATTATCCCCGACAGTGATATGATACCAAAGCAACATTTCTTGGCGCTTCCTGAACAACAAGCCTCTTCCCCTCCCTCAAATTCGCGCTCGCGTCCCCACCATGGACAACACTCGGGGCAGGGGGAGATAGTGGATGGGGGTGGGCATCTCAGTGAAGGCGGTGTTGGTGCTGTTAGCATGAACGTTACGCAAGAGATGGGAATGAGCGGGGAGGGAAGTATCACCAACGAGGTAGATGTTGATAATGGCGCTGGTGGCCGGGATGATCATGGTACGAGGGTGACGTGGCAAGTTGTCGAGGCTGATAGAAGGGATTCTGTTCAGCGGAATTTGGATGTTCACTCCAATAAGCATATGAGCATGGGGATGGGGGCAATACGGAGCATTGGTCTCTATCTCAGGGCGATATGATCGTAGTCCCTGGTACTGGTGTTACGCACTCTCATGTCGATCTATCGGAGAGAATACGTGATAATTTCTACCAAAGGGTTCGAGATCCTATGGGAGTTGCAGGCGGGGACAGTCTGGGGAGTCGATGGGTGACTCCACTCTAGCTTGTGGTTGCAGCAGTAATGAATAAGAAGCATGAAAATTCAAGGTGGATGTGAGAGGCACCAGTGCTAGGCTGAGGAAGAGGATATTCGAGTCCCGAAGTGTACTAAGAGGTGTGACTGGAGTCAGCTGGAGTCTAGCAGTGCTATAGATTTAGAAGTGGAAGTGTTCGAGAATCGACGGCCGATAAGAGCGATGCACGTGGTCGGGAGAGATTCGGACTTAGTTTCAGTACTAGTAGACGCTGTTAGACGCTCGGTGTCAGTTGTTTCTTGTTTCTTCATAATATGGTTTCTAGAGTCCAAACTCGTGAACTCAAATCTCATTTGCTGAAAAAAACAGGAAAAAAACCGCAAGATCTTTCGAACAGCGGTAGTAGTTTCTCTGAGAGCATCTGGGTCTTTTCGGTTATGACACTTGAACTACTTAGATTTTGATGTGGGTAGCACGAGTTTTCTGCCTGGTGCACGACTGCGAACATGATCTATGTTCATGGTGAGCTCATTGTGCTGGATTGTGCTGTGTATCGCTCATGTGGTTTCCTACCGTGAACTCCAGGATAAAAGACAAAGTTGATTTCGAATACATCCCAAGTTCCAACCCTCGGCCTGACGCTGGCGAGAGATCCGCAAAATCAACCCCAGTTGACCACACAGCTCCGAAATGCTCTCATCAATGTCGGATTCCTGTATCTATCGAATACACCAGTGGACGAGAAGCTGATCGACGAGCTCAAATCATACATCCCTCGACTGTTTGCTCTATCGCAAGATGAGAAGGACAACCTGCGGATGGCGAATTTGCCTCACTTTCTCAGATATTCCAGGCTGGGAGCCGATTTGACCAAGGGAGCGACCGATTTCAGGGAGCAATTTGACTTTGGGACTCCATGCGTATCTTGTTGGAAGGCAGGCGATCCGAGGCATTGGAATTTCTACGGTCCTTCTCAGGTACGAGGTTGTGCTTTACTTTCATGGAAGTTTAGTACGAATAAATGCCGTACTCATTGGTCTTTATATTCATGACTCAGAGTTCGTCTCATTCAGCCAGTCTTTAGCTTGAAAATGCGTCACGATACATCTAAGTCCAACGGTACCTGATACTACAATCAATATCACCTATTTTTTCTTCGGTGAATGGACCACTACGACATTGGGTTGCATTAGACCCTTCGAGTTCTGAATTAAATGAGCAAGTTATCGAGACACCACAGAACACCGCTAACCGTCGACTTGACAGCACGTAAGTATAACAATTTACATGTTCAGTCAAATCTTATACAGATTCCTTCCCACCCATCATGCTAATCGATAACCTTCTTTTCGTTTCTTGTGCGCTAAAAATCCCAGATTGCAGGAACAAGAGGATAGGATGGCAGGAACATTTGGGGGTGGTCGTGCAGAACGGCATTATTCAGCCAGGTGATAAGTCGGTGTGCCCCATTTGATGATGAATTTGGAAACCTAATACAAGACTCCGACTCGATGTTTCGTGCGGCGTACAAAGTCGCTTGAAGCTTCGATGTTATGATTCATGACCCTGGTGCCGCTCGGGTGCAGTCCAGCGTCCCTTGACCTTCTCCGTCCAATAGTAGCGTATGAACTCAATGGCGTTAGCAAGATATAGCGAGGTATGTCTATCACGTTACCTGGATACTGCATAAACCAGCCCAAGCATCTGGTAAATGTCACTTACTCCTGGAAGTAAAATTTCTCACCTGTCAGAGAAGTATAATATAGGTTGAATATAAAGCGGCTAGCCGATGGGAGTGATCACGTTCAATGGTCCAGTCGCACAGCTATACAGAAGATTCACAGAGCCGAGTCGAATGAGCCTAGCCATCAGCGGAATAGGGATAGCGGAAAGCTGAGACACTGGATCGTAGTAAGTACCGGGGATTAGGACGTTAGGGACATTAGCCTCGAAGACGGATTTATTGAATCAACAAAGCCAGCTAAGTATAGTTACAAGCATGCATAAAGTCGACACGTCCAGGACCAACAAAAAAATCGGTGCTCTTGGAGTAGCAAGGCCAGAAGTTGAAGTGGGCGTCGCGGGCTCGCGTACCCACGAGGTTCGCAAGTGACAGATTTACTTAGGTCTTATGTAATTAGCGTCTTTTATAAAACTCGTCACCTCCCTGTCTGGACTCGTAAATGTATGGGTTCTTTCTCTCCCTTATATCTGCAACTGTGTATTCTTTTACAACTATATAATTATCTATGACTCCATCAAGCATGTAAGGTGCTATTTTCTCAAACTCGTCTGTGTTTTCTCACAACACGTTCTACCACTGCAGTCTCTTTAACTTCATATCCTCTTGGATAAATCTTGTGCTCTACGGCTGTGAAATTTCGCTCAGCATATACTATTTCTTGCATCGCCGTTCTTCTGCCCGCTTCCAATGGCTTTTGGTGGTGTCCCTATGTATAGACTCTGCATGTTCTGCTGTCATATGCTATAATGCTTATCTAGTGCGTGAATTGCGCTCTATTTCGTGTATTAAGCTAACCCTTGCTCTCATAACTACAGCATGTAGTTGTTTTCCATGGTTACTTCTTCCTGGTTTTCCGCAATTCGACTCGTCTGTTTATAATTAGAAAAATACAGGGATTCCATCCGACAAACATCTATGGTCTTTACCTGCAAGGCTAATTCTCACTTACTCTTCGGCAGTCATCGAGCAGACATTCTACACTCATCGGTATTGGACCATGTGAATATATTTGAAGCCTAACGCTGTCAATGGAGAGCTGATTTTCTGCCCTTGACAGTTCTCGCAATAAAGTGATAACTTCCATCATGACATGTCTGATTATTATACATGTATGTACTTATCCGCTGCAATTATTGAACCCTGAATAATCGGTTTACAGACCGTGTTTGCATACTACTCAGCGGTTTACATTGCCGTTCGCCCTGAAGACTCCGAGTTTGCCGTTACTATTGCTATGTGCGTTTTGGCTTATATTCGCTCGTTGGGGCTTGGAATTCATTCGAGTTTATGTTTCTTATGGGAATATAGTGTAGCAGCGGTGACCTGTGCCTCGACAGATTTATTCATCGCATTGATATTGATCTACAAGCTGCAAATGTTACATACGGCGCGTGCAAGTACTAAAAGGTGTGCACTTATGCCATCGCATGAACGCATTTTAGCTCTCTATTCTCAATAATCATTTCTTAGCTTCATTCGCCATATTTCGATGAACACGCTAGCTTGTGGCATTGTTACCTCATCTGCGACGTCCCTTATGCTTATTCTGCTAGTTATCTCTAATAATGGTAAGGAGTCTGGTTTTTCCCTTGCTTTATTTATTTCTCACGTCTCTACTAGCGGCCATTATACTGTTTGACACAATGGGACGTCTATACACGCTCACCGTGCTGTTAAATCTCGTCGTTCTCAAGCAGTACCAAGGCTACTTGAGTACTATGGTCAATGCAAACACGAATATGCCAGCCGTCCCGATATCCAGGACCAGCCGACCACAGCCATTTAATCAGTCAGTCATGTCTAACCCCATGGGTAAGTATTCCTTTACCTGCTCGTGCGCGTTGCGAACTTAAGTATGGAATTTCCCTGTAAAGAGGAGGTTTGTACAAGGTTTACTGTACCTCTCGACTTAGAGGCGACAGAGACTGACTTTGGCCCCATGCAAGTTGAACCTCGCCATGTACATATTAATTCTTGATTTGGCATGATGTCTGTTGGGGATTTACACATTGAACGTTAAACTCCCTATATAGTTGTCTGACTCACCAAAGACGTCGTCTAATCGCACATCGTTATCCGCGCTCAAAACTTTGGAGCGTGAGCAGTCCTGTGCCGTCTAATTGACTTTGTGACTCGCCTTCGCTACGTCGGTACATGTACGGAGAAAAGGGTTGACGCATGATGCATGCAGAAAGGTCAGACGTGTAACACCGCGTATGCGTGAAACGCATGTCCGAGTCGAGATACGTGATAATATATATCTACCAAAGGGCTCGAGATTCCCTAGGAATTGTGGGAGGGGACACTCTAGGGAGGGAATGGGTAACTCCAGTCTAGCTTTGTAGATGCGACACCAATGGAAAAATGAATACAAAGCATGAAAATCGAGGTAGAGTTAAGGGGTGCCAGTTAGTGCTAAGTTGAGGAAGAGGGGGTTCGAATCCCGTAAAGCAAAAGTGTGTCCGTGCGACCGGTAGAAGCGTCCAACGGCCGATGAGAGTGATGCACGTGATCGGGAGAGATTCGGACTTAGCTTCAGCGCTCGCCGCTCAGCCTCAAACGTAGTACTAGGCGCTAGCGCTTGGCGTCAGTTGTTCCTTCACAATATGGTCTCCTGACTCGCGAACTCGAATCTCATTTGCTGTTGATAAAAAAGCGCAAGATCTTTCGGATAGCGGCTGCAGTCTTCGTAAAAGAGTCTGGGTCTTTCAGTTATGAAGCTGCTTGCAAGAATTCAATGGGTGTGGGTGGTACGAGTTTTCTTCCTGGTGTGCGGCTGCGAATATGATTCCTGTTTGTAGTGAGCTCATTATACTAGATTGTACTGTGTATAGTTCATGTGGTTTCCTATCTAAAAGGTTAAGTTATTCAGCTTAGATTCGAATACTCCGAAGGATAAGAAGACATCAATATCGCGTCATTTCGGGTCATATTGCACGCGCTCCTCCTCTCCTCCCACCCATCTCCAGAAGACGGACTATCGAACTTCAAAATGACTCGCATGGCTGATTTTGAATACATCCCAACCCTCGACCTGACGCTGGCCAGAGATCCGCAAAATCGACCCCAGCTCATAGCACAGCTCAGGAATGCCTTCATCAATGTCGGATTCTTGTATCTATCAAATACACCGGTGGACGAGAAGCTGATCGAAGAGTTCAAATTATATATCCCTCGACTCTTTGCTCTATCGCAAGATGAGAAGGACAACCTGCGGATGGTGAATTCACCTCACTTTCTCGGATATTCTAGGCTGGGTGCCGAATTGACCAAAGGCGCGACTGATTTCAGGGAGCAATTCGACTTTGGGACACCATGCATATCTCGTTGGAAGGCAGGCGATCCGGAGTATTGGAATATCTACGGTCCTTCTCAGGTACGAGGTTGTGCTTTACTTTCATGGAAGTTTAGTACGAATAAATGCCGTACTCATTGGTCTTTATATTCATGACTCAGAGTTCGTCTCATTCAGCCAGTCTTTAGCTTGAAAATGCGTCACTATACATCTAAGTCCAACGGTACCCAATACTACAATCGATATCACCTATTTTTTCTTCGGTGAATGGACCACTATGACATTGGGTTGCATTATACCCTTCGAGTTCTGAATTAATTGAGCAATCCATTGAGACACTTACCACAGAACGCCGCTAACCTTTGGCTTGATAGCGCGTAAGTAATTTATAACAATTTGCATGTTCCGTCAAATCTCATACAGATTCTTTTCCACCCATTATGCTAATTGATGGCCTCCGCTTCTTCTTTTCGTTTCTTGTGTGCTAAAAATTTTAGGTTGCAGGAACAAGAGAGATAGGATGGCAACAACATTTGAGGGTGGTCGTGCAGAACGACATTATTCGGCCAGGTGATAAGTCGGTGCGCCCCATTTGATGATGAGTTTGGAAACCTAATATAAGACGCCTACTCAATGTTTCGTGCGGCGTACAAAGTCGCTTGAAGCTTCGTTGTCATGATTCATGACCCTGGTGATGCTCGGGTGCAATCCAGCGTCCCTCGACCTTCTCCGTCAGATGGTAGCGTATGAACCCAGTGGTGTTAGCAAGGTATAGCGAAGTATGTCTATCGCATTGCCTGGGTACTGCACAAACCAGCCCAAGCATCTGGTAAATGTCACTTACTCCTGGAAGTAAAATTTCTCACCTGTCAGAGAAGTAATATAGGTTGAATATAAAGCGGCTAGCCGGTGGGAGTGATCATGTTCAATGGTCTAGTTGCACAGATATACAGAAGACTCACAGAGCCGAGCCGAATGAGCATAGCCATCAGCGGAATAGGGATAGCGTTTATAAAACTCTTGTCACCTCTCTGTCTGGACTCGGGCTTCTTTCTCTCCCTTATATCTGCAACTGTGTATTCTTTTACAACTATAATTATCTATGACTCCATCAACCATGTAAGGTGCTATTTTCTCAGACTCGTCTGTGTTTTCACTCACAACGCGTTCTACCACTGCAGTCCCTTTCACTTCATATCCTCTTGGATAAATCTTGTCCTCTACGGCTGTGAAATTTCGCTCAGCATATACTATTTCTTGCATCGCCGTTCTTCTGCCCGCTTCCAATGGCTTTTGGTGGTGTCCCTATGTATAGACTCTRCATGCTCTGCTGTCATATGCTATAATGCCTATCTGGTGCGTGAATTGCGCTCTATTTCGTATATTAAGCTAACCCTTGCTCTCACGACTACAGCATGTAGCTGAACTCCATGGTAACTTTCTCCTGGCTTTCCGCAATTTGACTTGTCTCTTTATAATTAAAAAAAATCCAGGGATTCCATCCAACAAACTTCCATGGCCTTTACCTGCAAGAATAATTCTCACTTACTCTTCGGCAGTCATTGAGCAGACATTCTACACTCATCGGTATTGGACCATGTGAATATATTTGAAGCCTAACGCTATCAATGGAGAGCTGATTCACTGCCCCTGACAGTTCTCGCAATAGAGTGATAACTTCCATCATGACATCTCTGATTATTATACATGTATGTCCTTATCCACTGCAATTATTGAACCCTGAATAATTGGTTTACAGACAGTGTTTGCATACTACTCAGCGATATACATTGCCGTTCACCCTGAACATTCCGAGTTTGCCCTTACTGCTGCTGTGTGCGTTTTGGCTTATATTTGCTCGTTGGGGCTTGGAATTCATTCGAGTTTATGTTTCTTATGGGAATATAGTGTAGCAGCTGCGACCTGTGCCTCGACAGATTTATTCATCGCGTTGATATTGATCTACAAGCTGCGAATGCTGCATACGGCGCGTGCAAGTACTAAAAGGTGTGTACTTATGCCACTCCAAATGGGACCTTGTGCTGGTTTTCCTCCTCCTCCTCAGACCACATGAACGCATTTTAGCTCTCTATTCTCAACAATAATTTTTTAGCTTCATTCGCCATATCTCGATGAACACGCTAGCTTGTGGCTTGGTTACCTCATCTGCGACGTCCCTCATGTTTATTCTGCTAGTTACCTCTAACAATGGTAAAGAGTCTGGTTTTTCCCTTGCTTTTTTATTTCTCACGTCTCTACTAGCGTTCATTATACTGTTTGACACAATGGGACGTCTATACACGCTCACCGTACTGTTGAATCTTGTTGTTCTCAAGCAGTACCAAGGCTACTTGAGTACTATGGTCAATGCAAACACGAATATGCCAGCCGTCCCGATATCCAGGACCAGCCGACCACAGCCATTTAATCAGTCAGTCATGTCTAACCCCATGGGTAAGTATTCCTTTACCTGCTTGTGCGCGTTGTGAACTTAAGTATGGAATTTCCCTGTAAAGAGGAGGTTTGTACAAGGTTTACTGTACCTCTCGACTTAGAGGCGACAGAGACTGACTTTGGCCCCATGCAAGTTGAACCTCGCCATGTACAT
>RCHF01001624.1:0-10529 GCA_003987895.1 Neonothopanus nambi | reverse complement strand
CAAATTGCTTATCATTTGTACTAGTATATAAAGAACAAATACATGGAGCGGGAAGTAAGTTCCTAGCCCCCCAGTTCACACTTTACACATTGCATGGGATAAGTCTAAGTGCTTCTAATACAAAATCTTAAGTCTCACATTTGTTGCATTTGAGTACTTTGAGCTTGAAGTTGCTGTTGAGTGAATGAAGTGTTAAGCACAAAGTGTTTTGTTTGTGAAGTTGAAGTAATTTGTACACTGTTGAAGTGCTGCTATCATCTGGTAAGACAGCCTTCAAGCGGGAAGTCAATTAGAGTATTGTCTAGTCTCTAAGTTGTTTTGTATTAGGAGGGCTACTGTCTAGTAAGACCCTTCAGTTTCAGGGCTACTGTCTAGCAAGACCCTTCAGTCATTACAATGTATTGTCTGGTCATTGTCTGTTGTCTTTGTGTCATTAGTATACTTCATGCTCAAAGTATACATTGAGCTCATTGTATGGTTTCTTCACTTTGTATTCTTTTGTTGGTCTACAAGGCTACAATACAAGTACTATTGTGCTTCATTAATACTAAGTCTACTTGCTCAATACGAGTTTGTGATCCAACCCCCTTACAAACTTGCATCCTAGGTGTGGTGTGTGTGTGTTTTTGGGTGTGTGTAGTGTGTATAGACTTATAGTCTATCTCATTTCATTCATTTATACCCCTCACTACAGTTTTGGGTGTTTCACCGGCAGCCCAAAAGATCTTTCATTTGAAGCAGTTGATTCTCCTCTCTTGAACTAGGTCCATTTCATAGGAATGAAAGTAGGCAGTTACAAGCAAGCTATATTCTACTTCAATTCAGTACTCACATGTTCTTGTGACATCAGGAAAAAGGCCCTGTCCCAATGGTGTCTTGAGGATATCTACAAGATAGCCTGAGATAGCCTGAGGACATCTTAGGAGGCCTAGGAGTCTTAGGAGTCTTAGGAGTCTTAAGACATTTTCAAGAACATAGACCTATGCCTTAGAGACCTAAGACTCCTAAGACTCCCTAGGACACCCCCAGGACAGCCCAGGACATCCTAGGACAGTGGAGACTATCCTAGGAGACTTAGGATACTAGGGACTATCCTTAGTGTCCTAGGATACTTAGGATACCTAGGATAGTCCTCACTGTCCTGGGCTGTCCTAGGGGTGTCCTAGGGAGTCTTAGGAGTCCTAGGTCTCTAAGGTGTAGGTCTATGTTCTTGAAAATGTCCTAAGATGTCCTCAGGCTATCTTGCAGATATCCTTAGGACACCATTGGGACAGGGGCCTTTTTCCTTATGGAGGTAATGATATGTATGTACCAAGGAATCAACATCTTTTTCTTGTGCCAAATCAGACTCATCATCTCTCAGATTCCTGCCTTTGGATAGTCTTGTCTAAGCTGCTGCATCATGGGTCTAATGGTATGTATTGTTCCTTGAAACTTGTGAGAAGTCTTGAAACCCAATTCATCTCTCAGTTGTTGGTATTTTGTCATTCTAGAGGACTTGGATCAATATATGTTTATTGCAGAGAACAGAACATATATCCTAGTCCATATCCTTGAGGCTCAATTACATTCTTAATCTTTTGAAGAACATAAGCATCGCCTTGCTGAAATGGCCAATATTGTTCAATAATTGGCTTGATTAAGTCCTTGGGAGCTAAAGGAACAACTGAAAGGTAAATAAACTGCTTTTATTTTTCATAAGTACATATGATTTGACTTATATTGATTGGCTTGCTTTTGCAGTGAACAATGTACAGGCATAGTTGGTGATGGGTTTGACTAACTCATCCAAACTTTAGTGCAAAGATATTTTGAATATTGATTCTCTGCTATCTTTCTACTGTCTATCACTTGGTCTGACTGCTTCTTTGCAATATCATTCCAATGTCTACTCCTGAACCTTCTTTATTTACCAAGACCAAGTCTATTTTTACTCAAGAACAATGTGTCAATCAACCTACACCATGCTCTTGTCATGGATGCAACAATATAATTCCAGCACAATCAACTGTGTTTCTTCTATATAGCAATAAAGTCAATCTTAATACTGCTCAGAGCAGTGCAAAAAGGCTCATCTGTCATACTTGCTTTGAATACTATAAGGTGAAAGCAGGTACCTCAAGTCTTCTTATTTATGCATTCTTCAATTACTGACTTTTTAGTTCTTTTAGCAGGAAATGGTCTGGCTATGACAGCAGTGCCAGTATCAGCTAATGCTAGTGTAACTGGCAATAGCTCTCATTTGCAATGGGGATTTGATGCAGATGAAATTCAAAAGAAAACTAATGCCACACATAACAAAAGTAGGTCTTGCACTTTGATACAAATAAACTATTCTATTAACAATTCATATAGTGGCTACTCCAGCTCAGCATGCTGTAACTGCTATGCCCAATACTTCCAACCATCTTTGTATGTATCAATACCACCAGCTTGTCTATATTTCTATTTCTCATTGATTTATTGACAGAGCATGAGGAGCAGCCACAGCGAGCAATGCTGCCCCCCTCTATATCTTCAGCATCATGTCAAATGCCTAGAAACAACATATCACTTTCAATGTCATCTGCGCAGCCTCAGGCTATTGGCTATGGTATTAATCATGGAGATTATAAAGCAGAGTGGAAGCAACAAAGCAAAATCTCATATGCTTTATCTAGTGCAAGGCCAGGAGCTAGCAATACTCAAAACTATGTGAATGTTGCATATTCTGCAATTGTTGAGAAGGATATCTCAGCTCTCATAAGAGGACGAGGTGTAAACCAAAAAGAGCCCTATTAATCAATTCAGGTGTGTCTTGTATTTCTACTTTGTCACTGTGACTGTCTATTCACAGTTGACTGTTAGGATGATATACTTCATAATGAGCAATATACTCAAGCTTCTAGTCATCAGGAAAAAGGCCCCTGTCCCAATGGTGTCCTAAGGATATCTGCAAGATAGCCTGAGGACATCTTAGGAGGCCTAGGAGTCTTAGGAGTCTTAGGAATCTTAGGACATTTTCAAGAACATAGACCTATGCCTTAGAGACCTAGGACTCCTAAGACTCCCTAAGACACCCCCAGGACAGCCCAGGACAGCCTCAGGACAGCTCAGGACAGTGAGGACTATCCTAGGTATCCTAAGTATCCTAGGACACTAAGGATAGTCCCTAGTATCCTAAGTCTCCTAGGATAGTCCCCACTGTCCTAGGATGTCCTGGGCTGTCCTAAGGCTGTCCTGGGCTGTCCTGGGGGTGTCCTAGGGTGTCTTAGGTGTCTTAGGTCTCTAAGGCATAGGTCTATGTTCTTGAAAATGTCTTAAGACTCCTAAGACTCCTAAGACTCCTAGGCCTCCTAAGATGTCCTCAGGCTATCTCAGGCTATCTTGTAGATATCCTCAAGACACCATTGGGACAGGGCCTTTTTCCTGATGTATCATGGCTTCTGAGCTAATAAGGAATGCTGAAAAATACATCCTTCCACAAATCCTCAATATCTATACAGGTCCTAATGGCTTGAAAACAAGTGATTTATTTGAAACAGGGTATATTGTGGTTGATATCTTCCCAGGAACTTATGTCAACCTCCCCCAGGATCCAAATCAGGAGCCATACTATGAAAAGGACTACATGAAACACAGCCAAGGCAAGAAAGCAAATAGTCTTGTATTCACTCCTTGTAAAGACTGGGCATATAATGTCTCAATTTCCTTTAAACAAGATGGTTGGATGCTTCTGTTGAAAAAACTGCAGGCATGGGGAAACGCACTCACTAAGTGTGACAAGGATATGTTGGAAGAGTACAAGGAAGACAATGGAGTCATTGAATTGAATGAAAATCAGCCTGAGGACTTGGCAGTAAGCTATACTGTAAGTCATTCTTATATGAGTTCTAGTGCTAAAATCACTGACTTGAATATGATTTAGTTCAAGAATCACTTCACTATCTCTGCACCTACTTCACTTGGTTCTCCTTTTTCCATGGCACAAACCTTTTTGTCCAGTATGTCTTCTACTCTCTTACCAACATTTCATTGGCCTAATATGAGGTGTTTGCTGGTACAAAGACAATCCACCATCTTTCAGAGATGAGCCTTCTGTGCAAGAAAAGCAAACAAGTATTTCAAGAAACAAATGACTTCATTCTGTAAGTGACTTTAACAAGGAGGAAAACACTTGATACTGATATAATAGTTGTCCCAGGATTTGGGTTCCCAGACCAGCAGTCCTCCTCATACACATTCTAAGTGCCACATTTCTGCTACTGTGTATCATTCGCCTGATAGAGCTACACTTACCACAGCTCTGAAACATGGCGCTGCTGGGCCCAAACATTTGAATGGATGTAAGTGTATTATTTGAGAAGACTGTTATACATCTTGATAATATTATTCACAGTAATGGGTAGTCAAATCCCAATTGACTTCTTTCTAGTGCCCCAATTAGATCTTCACAGACTCTTGAAGCTGAATGGTACACTGGATTTCAGTACCAACCATGATGGGGTGGCAGCCTGAGGTACAATGACATTTGCACCAAATCCATTCAGCTGGGGAAGCTTCAAGGTTGCTTTTTATGCATGCATCAATCTCACCCAAGCTAGTGAAGATGCTGAAATATTTCAGGATGCTGTTATTAAGCAGCCCTACATTCAATCTGAAACAGAGCAGCAACCCAAGCCCAACCCCAATATGTTCTATCCTGTTGCTGAGGAGACTTCCCTCATTGCTATTGAAGCCAACATAATGGTATGGGCTGACACTCTTTACTGGTTTGCACAGAGTTGAATTTATAACAAGCTTCAGAAGAAAGGTAGCTATCCAGAAGAGATGGCACCTTATACTCTGAGCTTTGTATGGTCTGCTGTCATAGTCTCCCATGGAACTGTGTGAGGCTCAACCAATAAAGACCTCACTAGCTGCGATGCAGTGTTTTTTGCAGAGGAGCATATAAAAGAAGAGGAAGGGGAATGGATGAAGTATATCAATAATGGCAGTGCCAATATCAGCTCAGATGCTGATGATATTGTTCATTTCCTTTCATTCATCCAGCACATTCAGTGGTATAAAACTGATAAGGTGTTTATATCTGGCTTTCAAGGTGCAGGTGAATACTTGTCAGATCCTCAAATTATGACCTCTCAGTACATTGCAAACACTTCAAAAAGAAATTTGATCTAATACAGATACCTCTAGTGATATTTGTATTTCAGAGAATCAAAAGACTGCGTTTAGAGGTGGTAATGTCCATGACATTTTCGATCACTTTAGTGACGAGCATTGGTGCGGCCAGTACTGTCAGTGGTGTGGGTTGGATAGAGTTGCACCTACAGGAAAGCACCAGCCTATTGACTCTATTGCATCTACCCAACATAGCAAGAAGAAATAAAGAAAAGTAGCAGGAATTGTTACAATCAATATATATTAGCTTGTAATAGTAGATTCAATCCACTTCACTAAGTCCTCACACTTCACATTAGGGGTGCCAACAGCTCAGCTGGCTCATCGGCTTGAGCCGGAGCCTAGCCGAGCCGGGATGAGCTGCTTACTCAAATGGTTCCACCAGAGCCATTTGAGTAAGCGGCTCCAGGCAGCTCCTAACGGCTTCAAATGGCTAAGCTGTCACTTAGCTGACAGATCACCACCTTTCTCATAGCACACTTCAATTTGAGGGAAATGGACACAGCCAGGGTATTTCAAGCCTTGAAGTATTGTTTTATTGCATATATTAGAATACTACTAGGATTTTTGTACATATACACACTTCACCCTGGAATTGCTTGAACCTCCCAAAATGGAAATTCCCACAGGGTCCCATAATTTGTTTCCTAATTGAGTTCTTTGCCTCACCTCACTTCATGTCTTCTCTTCCTCATTGATGTAAACATTCATTGAGTACTCATTAGAGACAATACCAGCTTGCTTTTCTTATTGTGTGACAAGATGTAATTGAAGCAGCTAAGCCACTGGCTTAACAGCTCAGAGCCACTCAAAGAGCCGAGCTGATAACTCTAAATGGCTCCTGAGCCATTAGCCGAGCTGTTATGACTCAGCAAGCCACAAGCCAGCTGAGCTGAGCTGTTAGCACCCCACTTCACATGCAGCAGTACAGGATAATTCTCCTTCTTCCAGTCTATACCTTCATCTGCCTCATTCAAAATTGCCATAAGTTCATGTAGCAGCTTTGCTTTATTGAGCATATTGTGCCATCGAATGACCTTGCAGAGTAGATGCTCTATGAATATAGAATCAAATCCCAGAATTTGTTGGTCTTCTTGAGACAAGTGATGCTGAAGAAAGGCATATACTGCTGTAAAAGCCTGAAGAACTCAATTTTTATCTAAAAAAAGCTTTTAGTATAAGAGTAATTACCATGGACATCTACTCACCAGCATTGCATACATCAAAGCCAAGAACTATTAAACCCTTCAAAGCACCTTTCCCATTGCTTGCTGCAATGGATGCCATTGTCTCTATAGTTGGATGTCTACAAAGACCTGAGATGGCAAAGAAATTGGTGCATTGCATTCTTGTATGCTCTTCTCACCAAATCCAGGCAACTTCAGTTTATCTAGAAGCTGCAAAACTTGGGAGTACAAAGGAAGAGCTTCCTCAGGAATGGACTGTAGGTCATGTCCAAAGTATGATCCCCAATAGTTTTGCCACTCATTCAAAACAGTTTCTGAAAATAAAGGTTGAATACAGTAAGCCATGGTCATCTTAATCTTCTTCTTGGGATGAAGATCCAGCTGCCATGAATGTTGCCCCCAGCATCCACCATCTGAGTAGAGCATTTGATTTCTACAAGGGATATTAAGATTTTTCTCAACAACCACCTTGAAGAATCTAATGCATTCCTCAGCACTCTGAAACCAACAATTAAGTTCAAGAGCCATAAAGTCCTTTGTTCTATAACTCTGTCCAGTAGCAAACCAGATCAGAATGTTTGAAAGACCATAGGTGGAAGTTACTGCATTCCTGGAACCAACAAGACTCTTAGTAATGAGAGTCTGAAAATGGTTATTGAAACGAATAGGATTATAATGATCAGGGTTGGTGGTAGAAGTGTGACTGCTTGTTCTTAGATGTTGACAATCCAAGATATGGCAAAGACTTTCGACATATCCCCAAGGCCACTTCTGAGCATAGGCAATGACATCACATAACATGATTGCAAGAAAGCCTAATGCTGGATGCTCTTCAAACAGACAAAGATCTGCAAGAGGTGTTTCTGGAGTTACAAGAGTGCCAACCATATCAATTCTCTTTGCATTACTCTGTCAGGCCCTAGAGCATCTAGAAGGTGCTGCCACCTTCACTTCAGTCAACTTCTCCATAATATTATGAACTGCATGTGCAAGAGATACTGCCTGGTCCTGTATGTCTGGAAGTTGGGGCTGATATCGTAGAAATTGTTGAACTGTATAGAGTACCTTCTCAGGGTCTTCCAGTATCTTGTTGGCAGTAGAAGAGGCTCTTGGAGTTTTGGAGAGTATACCCCAAGGTGATTGGAGTGCGTCATGTACAACAGGTAAACAGAGAATGCTGTCAGTGTCAAATACATCAACAAGAGTATCTGCAACTGCACCCTGAACAATCCATTGATAGATCCACTCATCACCTTCAGTGTGCCTTGAGTAGGGACTCTTCAAAGGCTCCTCTACAAGATGGTGAGGAAGAAACTGAAAAACTGGCTTATGAAGAAATTCTAGCCAGTCTTGCGTCTCTCTCTCTCGAATGTTGATGGTTGGAAAAGTAAAGGATATCAGTTGAGTTACAGATGGGAGGAATGATGCGAGAATGTTTACAGAGAGCTCCAGAGTATTTGAGTTGGGAGACTGAGACAAGAGAGTTTTGTTGGTGATATGGTGAGAATGAAGATCCTGCTTCAGCTTCTCATAGAAAGCGATGAGCTCTTGAATAAAGGATACAAAGGAGGGATACGAATTAGCAAGAGTATCTTCTTTTGCAGCCTGAAGCAAAGAAGATACTAGATAGGGGCCCCAGTTGATATACCAGTAATGAATGAATATCCTATACATAATTGGACGACACCTGGGAACAGTGAGAGAACAAAACTAAGTGAGCCAAGTGAGCAGTATTAAAACTCCACTTGAAGTTGCATAGAATGGCTGAATACACGGCAATACAGATCAGACACGGATTGATGAGGATGAGCACTGTGCAGGGGGTGAATTTTGTGAACAGGGCAAGCACAGCGAGCACTGAGAGCATTGAATGAAGGAGGTGTGAAGCACCAACTAAGCTGTGAGTTCAGTGGATGAGGCAAGCGCAGTGAGCACTACTGGAAACTTAGTGGCGACTCATCCATGGATCAACGGGGCAAACAGGGTGAGCACTGTGAGCCAAAGTACAGTACTACTTTCTTTCAAACAAAATCATTTACAGTGCCGAAGGCATGGGTACTAAAACTAGTATAGGCACGTCCTAGAGCTTGATTAAGAGCATATTGGTGCACACTTGTCTCTATTAACATTAGACTCAAGTCAGAGGTAATTGAGGCAGCAACTGAGAGTGAAGGCCCAATACTGAGAGAAAGATCCTGAGAAAAGTTTGCACTTCTCTATAGTTGAAGGCCAACTTCTGTCAGAGGAGAGCTGGAGTGAAGTGCAGCAGCTACATCCTGGACCTGGTGAGAGTGCAGCAATGGATTTTGATCTAGGAAGTTTCTGTAATTCTCAAAAAGGTGTATTGTCTCCTCTAATTGAAGGTCTGAGAACAAGCTTGTAAGGGCTCGCTGAGTATGTCCATTTGAAAGGTTGATGTTGAAACTATCCTTTGTCTGAATATGATAGTCTTCTATCATACTCTGAACTCTGTAAAAGGCTTAATAGATAGATAGATAATATTGATAGGGTATGCTTACCTGCCAAGTTTTGCATGCAGTACCCAAGAATCACCATCTTTACCCTGATTCCTCCATCTAACTTTATACATCATTGTTTCATCCTCCTAAATAAATATTTATTAGAGCCCTTAATAGATTTTCAAGAAAAGATAACAATACCATCTTCGAGTCCAGAATAAAAGAGACGTCGTTCAATGGAATTTCCAACTCTTCTTCTTCATCATCATCATTGTCACTATCGTCAATCTCAGATTCTCCAGAGGAGTGATACTTGTATCGAGATACTCCTACATTGCTACTCTAGCTCTGGCTAATATTGCAAAAAGTTATAAGTGGGTAAGGCTATTAGAAGCATAAGCAATAATATTCTTACCTGGAGATACAGCATCTGAGGAAGATTCAGAGTCCAAAGACTGTGCAGATACTTTCTGTCTTCTAACCAGATCAGAAGACAGATCTTGAGATGGTTTGTGTTTTTCAGCATTTCTCCAATGACTAGGATATGAGGCAGGGGAGGTGGACAAGGTTAGCTCAGATGCATCCAAGCTCAGATTCTGGAGTGTAGTTCGAAGAATAGAGAGTGGCATACCACCTTCCTTGAGCATGTCCTCATAATCATGCTTAGCACAAGCCTGTCCTGTCTGATACTGAGGTTTAGACATTTGAAGCAAGTAGCAGCGAGATCTTAGTTCATGTTGTTTCCAAAGTCCTCACCAGAAAGCAAAAAAAGTCTGGTTGTTATATGGATCATAAGTTTCTTCATTACCATTCATAAGCAAGGAAGGAAAGGTTGGAAGAGGATAGGTATAGAGAGAAGTATAGCATTGACCAAACTCGTTCATAAGCTGAAGTTCAACTGTATGGGAAGGAATAGAGGGTTTTTCACCTCTGTCGATGTTGTTGTTCCACTGTTCCATAAGAGTTTCCCAGAAGAGCCAAGTCCTGCAAGCTCTTGTGTCACCAAGTGAAGGAACACCCTCATAGCAGAAAAAGTGGGTGTTTATGGGGTTTGGAGATGATATCGTACTATGAGGGTAAGAAGCCATGGGAACGTTGCGATTGCAAAGATCTTCAGAAGGATAGCAAACGTAGACAACTCAATGACATCTGAGTTGTTATTAAATTAGGGGTGTCAACAGCTCGGCTGGCTTACCGGCTAGAGCCGGAGCCGAGCCGTTTCGGGAAGAGCCGCTCAATTTTAACGGCTCATCGAGCCATTTACTCTAATGGCTCGATGGAGGGTCATGATATATCTACTTCAATTTCCATCCCTTTGCTCTTATTTTATATTCAAATGATATATTTCTACTCTAGAAGTTATTTCTACTCTAAAATACCAACTATCTGCTGACAATGAACTCAGGAATACAACTTCTCAAAGACCCTCGAGCCGTTTCATTAAAACGGCTCCAGAGCCGGGAGCCGAGCCGATGACATGTGAGCGAGCCACGAGCGGGCCGAGCCGAGCTGTTGGCATCCCTATATTAAATGCACTTGCAACCTCCTTTAAGATCTCCTGATGAGTCTGCACAAACGCTTTCTGTGCAGTCTCATCAACCGTTGGGGCTTGTCCACAATGAAGATTATTCCCCTTGAACCATATAACAGATAATAATTACTAATAAATTGGTTTGTAATAATAGATAACAAGAACAATTTAATTGTGCTTCGGAATCATGCC
>RCHF01001623.1:0-11802 GCA_003987895.1 Neonothopanus nambi | reverse complement strand
GTTGAAATTACTTGATCACTACATTGGTCAGGACATGTTCAATGGTGATCTTCCAGTGCAATGGCACCCAGAATCACTGTCATCCAGGGCTGTGGTGATATCTCAGCCCTGTATGTATATCATTGATTTTGCAGTAGCAGTCTATTTTGTTGCTGGCTGTGGGCTGGTAGACAAATGGCTATCCACTGAGTGTTACTTGAGACATGCACTTGAGTTGTTTCTTGGTGTTCCTTATAATCCTTTTAAGCTTGTTGTGTGGTAGTTAGTGGTCACTTAGGACTTCACAGTATGTATGTGCTCAACACTTGCCTTCAACTCAACAAGTTACATATATGTCCTTCCTTTTGATATCAATAGATTCAATTGAAGTTTTTCTCAAGGTGTTTGAATATAATTCTTTGAAGCAACTAGATTTGAGTGAAGATCCATTAAAACCTGATGACACTCCATAGCATGTTATACTGAACACTTTATGTATTAAACCATATGGTGAAGGTGCAAGAGCAAGCCTTATAGCTACCTGTTCTGATCTACCAGGCAATTCATGAAGATAGTCATCTCCATTTTCTAAGTGTCAACTGAGATCTTCATTCAACTGGTAAGGTTATAATTTCACAGTTGATGACAAGATGTATTAGGCATGCTGGACAGTAATGTTTACCATGGCAGTCATGTTGAGCAATAACATCAGCTAAGTCATCAAATGACATTTGTCCAGCTGGATCAGGTGGATTTCAATTTCCAACTGTGGCTCTTGAACAGTCATAGAACTTAAAAAGTTAAACAACTATTTAGAAGATGTTGCTCTAGCACAAAAATGAAGTTTATACAGAAAGTGAATGTCCAGAATGTATTCAAGCTAACATCCTGCCTTCAGCCTGAGGTAACTAAAAACAAGAACAAAAAGAGTGTCGCACCTTCCTGACTTGGGTATTGTTACATTTGACAGTTTTTTTCATGCCGCCTCAAAACATGACGAGTGCCAAAAGCTTGGCCACAACGGTCACAGGGAAAGAGCCTTTTCCCGTTGTGAGAGTTCATGTGATCTTTATTAAAAAAATGTCAGACCATAATGACTTTTGCAACGGATAGGAATGTCAAACTTACTTGTGAGGTTATGTTTAGCTGTAAAAGAAGATGAACAGCCTGGCCTGGGGCATTTGAACTCTTTAACCCCGAACCTGTGTATTTGGTGTTTCCGACTTGCAGCTATTACCTTAAGACTCAGAAAAGCTGCCTGCTCCTTGGACACAGTCTCTGAGGTGGCAAGGCTGGGTAGACGAGTGTCACTAACTGTCTGACTCTGATGAGTATTGTGATCAGACTCCAGCATCAGATTGTTGCATGATGGTGTTGATTCATCACTGTTATATAGGTGAGGCAATGATAGTTCAAGTGATGGCACCAAAGAACAAAGATCATAGACTGGCTCTTGGACTCCAAGGTCGAGGCCAGAATCATTGTGTTCATTGGATGAAGCTATGTGCTGAAGTGTCAAGGAATCCAGGTAGCTGAAGGATTCTGCAATTGATTGAGAGAAAGAACAGGAATGCTGGTCTGTCACAGGTGCTGTTATGAGGGGGGAGGAAAGGTCGGTCATCAGGAAAATTTGCTGTCCCTGCTAAGATTAGATGAGGGATGGTAGACCTAGCAGAGGCTGCTGCGAGGCTTTATAAGAGTGGACCAGCGCTTACCAGATGCCTCCATCACTTATCTAATGTTACTGTTATATAAAATCAATTAGATCAATCTAGTTCTCCAACACATGTCTAGGGCTACGTTAGAAATTATTTCAAGGATGTTAGTAATGTAATAAATTCCAGGGGGTCCAAGTTAGATACAATGGGCATGTAATAAACACATTTCTAACAGTACCATAAAAAACTCTAATTTTGTAAGAAACACCCCAATTACATGTATATAACTATGGGTGCCACAAATCATAGTCCTTGATACTCCAATCACTCGGTTTCCCCCTTTTCTCACTGGTTCGCAGGCAACAAATCCATCAGATTCAGATGTCCAACCTAAGCCTTCGAAAACGTTTAGAATTACTTACTTAGCACTGACATACATATACACATTTCAGTATGGCCACTCCCACCTGTTGTGTGTTGGGTAAGAAATTTGGGGTTTGTTTTATTGAACTCTAGCCTAGCCTAGCAACGAGGTGAGTACACGTTTTTTGCGGGCGTGTCAGTTACTCACTGAACATAGATAGGGGTATAGGATATACGTAGGATGTAGGATATGCACACAGCAGTAACTGGGGTTGAATGTAGGCGTCGACGTTGAAACGCCCACATAACATATTGATATGGATACCGTTTCACAAGGTTTCACAAGGTAGGTACCAGACCCGGCATATACATGTATACAGCTCGCACTGGGTCGTTACTGTTATAGTATACTTACAAGCGCTGAATGCAACCTAATTGGCTACTGCATTGGATTCGAATCCAGCGAAAGACAATTATATCGATTAGATCAATCTATGTAGATACTTGTAGGCTCTTGTAGACATCGAAACCGGGGACTCACAAACTTGTAAGTAACTCATCATCCAAATCAGAGCCGATTCTGACGAAGGTAATGATACTTATCTGCTACAGGACCTCTAGGCCTTCTCAAGACTCAAACTGAGAGCGTCTACGGGACCGCACGCGAATTTTAATCATAATTCATGATTCATGATCATCTCCAACTTCTACCATGACAACTTGAAGCCACACCATCTACATCTACATCTTCACTTCTCTCCCTCTCTCTCCTTCGTCTACATAAACGGTAACCGGTGACTCCTTCCTCCCTCCACATCAGCATCATCATCATCGTAATCTCGTACATTCGTATATCCTCGTATATCCGTTAAGTCATATCTCGTATCTCGCCTCGCACTCCGTCCCCCCATCCCATTCACACCCCCCAACCCACTCACTCCATTCACTGTCCCGTCCCATCCCATCCCATGCATCCCATCGCAAATCACAAAAACGCAAAACGCAAAACGCAAAACGCCTAGTCCTAGTGCGTCAAGTTACTCCTAGCCCTCATACCCTCTCCTTTGAAGTAAATCCATAATGGGAATGGGATACCTAGGATTATCGCGAGACCTGTGAAGGTGGAGTGAGGGTGGGGGGAGGTAGAGGGGATGAAGGATGAAGGATAAGTGGAATGAATATTGATCTGCGTAGTATGTACTTACCTCCTAACAAAGAATTCCCTCCACCAAGTCCTAAAGCAGCGAACATTTGATCCGCGAAGAGCGGGAAAGCAAATCCAAACATCGATCGGAAGACCTGCATAAGTACGATGTAAGTACGATGTGCAAGGTCCATACAAGGTCCATTCAGGCAGCAGAGGAGGCGGAGAACAAGGAGTGTTAGTGTTTTCGACTTCACAAGTCCAGACGAAAGATGAAAAGATGTAGAAGATGGAAGAGATGAAGGAGATGAACTCGGAGGAGAACTTACAGAAGCAGCAGCAAGCGCACTCGCAGCGTACGTGAACGCATCGACGAGGTACAATGAAATGGGTAGACTATGATTTAGTTACGGTGATCAGCGATTCAGATCAGTTAGTTCACAGTTTACTACACCCCCTTCCAAACACCTTTTTCCCTGCCTTTCCTCGAGAAAGAAAGAAAAAGGGACACGGAACACGGAGCACCGAAGATAAAACTTGATACTGATACTCACAAAGTAGTCATCATACCTATCACCCAAAATTCAACAGGAACAGGTGTGTATTAGCTCTCAACCATCGAAGAAAAAAGAGAGAGAAAGACGTACCAAACCCGAATATACCAGATCCTATGATAGGCATTATCCAGTGTACTTTTGCTTGCGCTGACCAGCCATACCAGCTATAACATTATATGTAAGTACACGAGAAAGAAAAGGAGAAAGGATGAGGAGAAACAAACGACCTCATTCGTTCGTATCTAACCTATACTTACAAAAGTCCAACAGGCACGAAAAACGACCCAAAGAATAACGCTGGGATTCTCATCTCGGGTTTTCCCCTTCCACCATTTTTGTCTGCGAGCTGTAAAAGAGGAAGAAAGAAAAATGGTTAGTAATTCGTACTTCACGACCCGACACTGAATCACACGCGAGTACTCATACTTACATGTTTATATATCTGATCTGCGAACCTCGCACCGAACAATGTAGCGAGTATGAACCCCATTCCTAGACCTAGATAGACCAACCCTCCGACACCGACACTGAAACCGTAGGTTGTATGGAAGAGGTCTATAAGATGCCGTGCCATGGCCACGAAGGAATTTGGTGAGCGATGAATGATAAAGATGAAATGAAGCAGGGAAGAGGAAGGGTATGTATTACTTACCTGCGAAAGTGGCGAACATGAGGTAGTAGTTGCCTAATATCGCGTAAGTAAGCTTCGAATTCGAAGAACTAAATTTAAAAAACATCGTACTCACCGTACATACTACCCCAAAATGACTCAGTTACACATACCACATACCACATGTAAAACAAGAAACAAAACGACGACTCACAAAGCCATGTAAAGACTTAAAATAAAACAAATAAAACTCCTCGTGAGTAATATCATCGGTCTGGACATATTAATCCACAAATATTGCATCTTGCTCATCTCCATCACAGGAGAATGGAACTGCGATTTTGGAAGTTGTTTCTCCGGATCAGAGTTTGAGTTTTCTGATAAGATTTTGGCTCTACGCATACGAATGACTGGAGCGTAAGTTTCTTTTAGGAGGGGTATTCCGAGGAGACTTGCTGCGCCACATGTTGCTGTGAATGAATAGGTATGGATGATAAGTTGGGACAGGATAGGATAAGATAGTAGAGAGTACCTGCAATAACGATGAAAACGTATTTAACACCTACAGTCTGCGCTAAGAATCCACCGGCGATGGGGCCTGGAATATTTGAGAAATGAGACTTTGAAGCTACAGGTGTAATGTTTCAACACGTACCCAGAGCAGGAGCGAACAGTGGACCCAAAGTATAAAGCGACATTGCCGAAGCTCGATCACGTTCGGAGAACAGGTCACCTACAGACCCTCCGCCGCATGCTATAGGTGCACTTCCAGCGAAACCCGCTATAGTAAGTACGAGCGAATTATTATTAGTGCTGGGATGTAGAGCATATACTTATTTCTTCACTCACTTAGAAAACGGAAAACGAGTAATGAAGCGGTATTCGGGGAAAAGGCACAACCGAGATTGAATACTAATGAGAATATGTTTCCTATGTGAAGGACCTGGGATAGAGGGTTAGCCTATGTGTTACAGTTACAGAATCGCATTGCTTTACGCACCCATGTATGGCCATACATCTCCGATAAAGGAGCACAGAATAGTGGCTATAGTCGGACGGTTATAGACGATCGGGTAGAGTATGAAGGATACGTACACCGATAGCAAAAGACGCGAGAAATATACTAAGTGTCAATGCGGTTATAGTTTCGTCTTCGATCCCGTATTTTTCCGCAATCTCAGGCAAACCAGGAGCCATCATGGAGCTTGCTAGAGGTGGTATAAACGTATACAGAGATACCTTGAACAGATCGTTGGTTGATATATTTTTCTGAAATGAAATGAATTGGACTGACGATAGTAACCATAATCCATTTTTCCCTTGAAGGCCAATTCCTTGCATTCATAGGATCGTCCTCCCAATCATCCTCGACATTCTCAATCGCTTCTTCCTTTTTATCGGCAGGCAACGCGGATTCACCGTGTCCAGGATGCTGCACGATGACAGTCTCATTGTCGGATTTTTGAGAAGCGGCGGATGAGGAGGGGAGGAGAGCAGCGGTAGAGGGACGACCGTCGATGGACATTGGAAGACAGGTGAGAAGAAGTAAGAGAAGGGACTCATTTGTAGTACATTTTGTACGTTCGTCATGCGGAGACGGACCGAGAACGTGTTAGTAAGCATGTTATCCTCGGAATAGCCGCCGGCAAAAACATAGGCGGACTCAGGACTGCATCGAAAATACTTTTTAGAATTCTCGAGACTTCTCCTCACTAATAAGCAGTAATCAGTGCTGACTGAAATGCGTTATTAGACGGACATCTTCTAGAACTGGAAGCTTTAGCTTTTGTAGATATTAGTAAATGTAAACGCTGATAAGATACTTATACAAAGTCTATACCTCCACCTTATTCCTATATTCAACCAATTGTTCAACGCTAATCATCTTCAAGCCCCACCTATCAGCAAACGCTCGACATTCATCTCTCCTCATCATCCCACCGTTTTCGTCCTCATTCAAGTCATTCACCAGTTCACAAAGTACACCGGCTTCAGGTAAACCCGTGAGTTTACATAAATCCACGCCAGCTTCCGTGTGGCCTCGACGGGTGAGGATACCTCCGGCGCGTGCACGGAGAGGCATGATATGTCCTGGCCGTGTAAAGTCTGTGGAGATGGAGTTGGATGATGAGAGGGCGAAAGCGGTGAGAGCTCTGTCGTGAGCGGAGATACCGGTGGTTGTCCCTATGTCGGATGTAAATAAAAAAACAAAATTCAATAAGCTGTCAACATACCATGCTTGTAATCGGTTGAAACGGTATACGCCGTCCTATGCCTATCTTGATTCTCTTCTCCAATCATCATAGGTAACTCCAGCTCGGCCAAACGTTCGCCAGGTAAAGAAACACAGATGAAACCGCTATACACCGTTCAAATTCAACGTTAAATCGAAAAAAGGAAAAGAGAATCCGCACCTAGTATATCTAATCATCCAGGCCATCTTCTCCGTCGTACAATGAGCTCCAGCTAAAATCAAATCGCCCTCATTCTCCCTACTCTCATCATCCATAACAACTAAAAATTCCCCATTCTTAAAGGCTTCTAACGCTCCTTCTATCGAGTCCAACGAGAACTTCTCTCGGGTGGGGGGAGCTGAAACGAGTTTAGGTGGAGGTGCAGTTTTGCGGGATGATTGGAGGTTCGTGAGGAGTTGGTATTGTGGATGAGGAGACGATGTTTTGAGTCCGTTAACATGAGCAGAGGTAGAAGATTGAGATCCAGATGTGGTCGACATGAGAACTGCAGGTGCCATTTATGAATGCAAATGAGGTCTAGGAAATAAAGATAATAAAAAGAAAGAGGTCAAGACGAAGACCCGTATACTGACACTGAAACTGAAACCTTTTTTCTTTTATAAATTATTCAAGTGTAGTAATCAAGGTCATCAGTTTTTGTCAACGCCGAGTCCGACTCCACTCCCGAGGTCTGCTTAAACATAGGAGATTACGTAATATAAAAGGGTATTTTCATTAATTGTTGTACAACAGTCCTACATTGGTCCTACATAAGTCCACGTCCGCAAACAAGTCTCCCGTCCGCACAGTGCACGCCCGCGAATTTCCGCTATGTTATTCATGCGGCGGGCGTCTTCCCAAGAGAGTATCCCACCTAGAACCATCTCGATCAGACCCACAAAGTCCAGAACCAACAAAAAAACACACACCTTAACCAGAGTCTCAATAGGCTCTTCAGAATTCTTAACCAAATCCTCATCGAACCTATCATGAACACGAACATCGACACGTAAGAAACAGATTTTCCAATTGAGGGAGGACCACGATACTCACTCTACGACTCCCTGGGGGAAAAGTGCAATAACCGTACTTCCTCCATAACCAAAATATCCCAGTTCTTCACCTCTAGCGATGGTAGCCCCTTTCTCCGCACCCTTGGTCCACGTAATGCTCCCGACGAGAAGAGCACCGATAGCGACAAAGGCTACTTGTTTGCCCGTAGCGGTGTGTGTGAGGTAGAGGATTGACCTCACGTTGGCCGTGAAAACATCGAAATCGACTTCGTTGACTGCTTGAGGGTTTACTATCGACCCACAAAAAATGAGAACGAGGTGCAAGATCCGTTTTTGTCGCAACTAACCGGTATAAAACTGTCCAGGAACATGCGTAATCTCACCAACAACACCATCAATCGGACTTGGGGAAGTGGGCCAATACTGGCATGAACGAATCCTAACTTCGCGAACTCACATCTCTCTAAGGAGCAACTTCTTTCCTCACGCAAGTTCATTGTGAGGTTCTACTCTGACTTGTGTTCAAAAAACTCATCAACATCTTCTACACCTTCCCTTTCCCTGTCCTCTCCTACCACTCCACCACTTCCTACCTCTCCCTCTAATATCTATCTTATCTTCAACTCCCCCCACCACTGAGCACTCCTAAAGGATTTTTCACACAACAACTAAAGCTCCTCATTACGATTCCACGCAGATGCGAGGCAGATGTGATAACTCTAGTTGTCGTTGCACTGGTAGCAAAAGTGAATATGAGTAACAACCTGTTGTGTCCTATTGTGTGATCAGTGTAAGAAATAGCAACTACTCAAAGTTATAAGCCACACTGTAAAACCAAATCTGGCCCTGACAACAACAAGCGCCTACAGGTGCTCACGTAGTCGTTTGAGGTCGTCTGTGACAGCAAAACCTCGTTACCCAACTCCAGTCCAAGACATATGATCAGAGCCTGCACAACCTGGGTAGGCTGTCTCCTTCCAAGCGATGTCCACTTTTTGATATCGATTTCAGTTTTTGATTGTACAAGAAAAGTAGAATCGAGGATTAGAGAGTTAGGGAGGTGACTGGGCTAACCACAAGAAAAGCAGACTCACAGTATGTATCCACCAGTGACTTAGGGTACTCTATCAGAGTCACGTCGACGTAGTTGGTTACTATGGCTATCACTTCCTCCGTGCCAGATTTGTGCCAGGCCTAATTTATTTCATCATTTTATAAGCAAGACATCAAATAAGGAAGAGAAAAATAAATGTAGGGAAGATGGGAGGGAAGAAAACCCGGAAAGAACTTACAGTCATGTTGAACTCCATCATCCCTCTAATCGTCTTATTTGCTTTAGCATAGGCGACGGCGATGTCGAGAGAACCTTGAGAGAATCTAGGAGGCCACCCTACAATGTGTCGTTCACAAAAATGAGCACTGGCAAAATTGGAATTGAAATTAAAACCAAAACCACCACCCACCTCTTCACCGGCATAAAAGTGAAACTCGAGAGGAGAAGTAGGAATGTACCCGCTTGCAAGGATTCCTGTGTATAGCCAGATTGAAGCAAACAAAGCCCAAGGAAATTTCCTTCGCTCATCTCTCATGGCCTCAAGAACCGTAATCGTCCCGGACCCGTCATCATCCGCGCCAGGTGAGCGAAAGAAAGAATTCTCGCCGTTAATCCAGTCGCAGTGCGTGCCGATGATGGTTGTCAGTGGTTATCGTTTCTGAACGAGAGTGCGGCGGCCCGCGGGGCGCTAGACACTAGACGCGTCACGCGAAGCTGACGATATTAGTATTAGTAAGCAGCGGATGTGACTAATCTACACAAACGGAAGGAGTCTAGAGCGGCCTAGGTCAGAAGCTGAAATAAGGTTATCACCATATATAGTAGTGAAATAGCTGTCAAAACCCCCAACAGAAACACCAAATACAACGAATCCACTTCGTTAGGATTCGTAACAGTGGAATCGATGATAATCGGCAGGCGCAAGACGGAAAATCGCAAGTGAAGCATTGGCAAACTCAGCTGCAGTAGTCGAGTCAGGGGGCACTTGTAAAAGATTTGGGATGGTGAATTGTGCGCCTTTGACCCTTGAGATAGAATGTCACTCGACTGAATAGACTTGAGCCGTGTGTGTGGATTACATACCAGAATTTCCTTGCGAGGTCCATACTTGGGTATACCATTAATCTACAATCTGCAGCGCTGCAGATACCAAGAGGGTCATCGGCGTTCTGGACTGGTCGTTCGCCGGGTTTGAGTTTCCTAGCGCACGCAGAGAGGTCAGGAGAACATATCCAGCTGGACTTATTCGTCATTACATACCTGTAGAAAAACTCATTGAAAGACTTATACTTGGTGACATCTGGCTCTAGGAGTTCGTCCAAGTTGATGGAGTATGTAGAGACGAATGATGGAATGGATTCTACCGACTCGGGAGAATTATATATAGTCCCTTGCTATATCATCAGTGAGGAATGAACAAGACTGTTCTTGGTATAGAGTTTGATAGAAGACAGACCCTGAGTGACTGTTTCTTTAACAAATCTTCGACAGAGTGGGTTTTCAATACGTCTCTTTGAACAGCGCCGTAGAAGAGCTACAAGAAATCATTCGGAAGTCCGTAACATAGGCGACAGAACGCAAGTTCATCCTTACCAAATGCATCCCGATCCTACATACAATAAAATCCATGCTCAGCACACTTTTATTTGGACAAAAACGCAGCAATACAAACTCACCTAGCATAGATCGGCATACTTTCAAATATCCTCTCATTACTCCCTCGAATGGCCACAAAATTCCCAATATGATATTCTGCAGCCAACTTTTCGATCCCAGGAATCATATTATGTATCCAAGGAACCTCAAAAAGGTTCCTAGAATGCATATGAATCCCATGGCTAACATCGTGATTCGTCTTGGAATGTTCGACCATCGCCTCTAGACCCCTCGCAACATGCTCGACCTTCGCATCAGGCAGATTATCCGGATGAATCTTCTCTACTGGCTTGTCGGAGACGTGTTCGGCGGTTAAAATACTTGGAAAATGCATCGTTGAATCGGATGAGACTGGTTTATGGTTGGTGGAAGATTTGAAGAGGTATTGTTTGAGATTAAGATTGGGTAGCTCCAGGAATTGAGCAAGTCGTCATATCTATGTTTTTATTTCAAAAAAGGCAGTGGGGTGGGTAACACTATAAATAGTCCTTGACGTTGTCCCATTATAACTGAGGGAAAGACGTGGAGAGAAAGTGGAGAGTTCACTTGCCAACAGTTACCGAACAAGCTTGAATAAATAAGTTGAGAACTACATACACTGGTTTTGAAATACATATCACGAATTTTCAGTCCATACGTTCCCAAAGCTTACTGTTATTTTACACGCTCTTCTTGCTAGATGATCCCTCACCGGCACCTTCCAGCTTACTAGTGCTCGGTCCAGGACGATGATCATCACAATCACTTGACCTGGAACTCCTCAAAGACCCTTCACCTAATCCCACAACATTTCCGGTCCTCGCACGAGCAACAGGATCCGCTCCAAAATCTTCTTCAATAACAGTCGACAGGACTCCGGGAGCAGCACGAAAACCATTCATCGTGCTAGCCTCCGCGTTATCAGCACCGCTGATCCCTTGATTTCTTGATGCAGCACCGGAATGTTTGTGCTCCCACTCACGGATGTGGAGAAGGAAGCGGGCTGTTAGGAGACCGGATAGGCTTGAGTAATATTTAGCTCCTTGATGATATCGAGGTTAAAAGGGTACTTACGGAAGCGTCAAGGCGTTGAGGAGTCGCTGGAAGAACCCAGACTGTTGGATGTCGGACATTAGTTGTCAAATATTCCAAACTGGAAGTTCAGACAAATGATCTTACCGGTGCGCGCTGAGAGAAGCAAGTCGTTAATAAAGAAAGTAGTACAGAGTCAAATACTCACATAATTGAGGATAACTGCGGCAGTCGTAAACAGCGATACGATGCTGCATCGACGTAGTTAGCTCTCAGCGAGTGGCAGAAGCCATGCCAATATGACAAAGTCGATGTACCTGAAATACAATATACCTAAATATTCTTATTAGCTTACTACCCTGAGCATAGACCACTGGAGTATCTCACCTTGCTCAAAAATCATGTAGACAAATCCGCCTTTCTGAGCTTTCCAGGACGAATGGACGGCTCTGAAAGCCATAATGCTCCGAATGGAAGTCAGGCCCACAGAGGAGAATTCAAAGACAACCATCAGGATGGATAG
>RCHF01001622.1:0-43114 GCA_003987895.1 Neonothopanus nambi | reverse complement strand
GTTGGTTTTTCTTTTCGAATGTTGATTCCTGGTATAGGTGACTGCAGTTGGTTCGTTGAGAGTTCGTTGGAGTATTGTTTCAGCTCAAATGACACGTTTTCCTAGGTTTGGTCGTTACTACACTTCGGTGGTTTGTTCTATGTGAGTTGGTTACCCACGAAGTATCGTTGATGGGGATGCTAAGACTTGACAAGATACTGGCTCTATTCACGCGTCCACGGCCCTGTACAAGAGTGAGGGTCTTTGCTTCACACTACCTTTCGCCGCTTATTCGTTCTGCTAGGGCTCCTCGAAACGGTCTTGTTTGCCAACATTCGGTTCCATGATACCGTCTCGCGTGGTCGACTGCTAAACCGATTTGGAAAAGATTTCGAAGGTAACAATCTTTCCTCGGAATTACTTTAACGTTTCTCTGAGCTTCCACCTCCCCTCCTACGTATAGGTATCGACAGTAGTCTCTCCGACAACTTTGGCCGAACAGTGATGTATGCCATGTCCACGACGACGACATTGGTTACTGTGAGCATTGTTGGTGGTTTCCCCTTCGTCATTGCTGCATTACTTCTGGGTAGCATTTATTGGAGTAGTGAGTATTCCGAGACTTGTTGTCGTATTGGTTGTGTTGACGCCTCCTCTAGATGCCAGAGTTTACGGGCAGACATCTCGTGATATGAGGAGGCTGGGTAAGAATTTTTTCTGTATATTATGTGTATGCGTCGGGGCTCAACGGTATCGCAGACTCCATTACTAGATCACCGCTCTACTCGATTTACGGAGAAACAATTGCTGGAGTGACTATTATTCGTGCTTTCGGCGCATCCTCCAAATTCCTCAGAGATATGCTTCGCTGTGTTGACACTGTAAATGATCTGTTCGCTGAAGATTTTCACTGTTCTGATGCTCAGTTCCTATAGAATTCGAACCCTTACTATTGGATGTGGGGAGGTATGTCAATGAACTTCCCTTTATACCTTTTTCCTTTGATGTTCATGTGCTTTCTACAGTCAATAGGTGGCTGTCCATTAGGTTCAATATCCTCTCTTGCGGCATTTTAGGGGCAATGGCCGCCGTCTCGGTTTTGAATCCAAACATCAGTGCTTCCCTAGCTGGATTTTCGCTCGCTTTCGCCAACACGATCACGGGAGATCTTTTATTCATGGTAGGAGCTTCATTTGATTTCAGAGTGTATAGCTGCTGACTAGTTCCCCAGGTTCGACGTTTCGTGGGTTTAGAACAGTCTATGGTCAGCCGAGTCATCTTTTCTACATGTCATTGCACTGACAGTGACTTCACAGGTTGCTTTGGAGCGAGTTAAAGAATACTCTGAGCTGAAACGAGAGCCTCCGGAATTCATTGAGCCAAGACCTCCGGCTTCTTGGCCATCATCTGGTTCTATCAAATGTGAAGACCTTGTCATCCGTTACGCTGTACGTTTCCTTGGCATTGCCGTCGATTTCCTCGTTCTGATAGCTATTCTGTGAAGCCCGAGCTACCCAACGTTCTACACCGTTTGAATTTTGAGATTCGTCCAGGTGAAAAGGTCGGAATTCTCGGTAGGACTGGTAGTGGCAAGAGTACCTTGGCTCTGTCATTTTTCCGGTTTGTTGAGGCCACTGAAGGCCGTATCTTCGTGGACGGCGTCGATATATCAAAAATAGGTCTTACAGACCTGAGAAGTAGACTGACCATTATTCCTCGTGCGTATTTTTCTTTTGTCGATGAAGCTATGGTCGCTGACGATCGTTGTAGAGGATCCAACGATTCTCTCGGGAACGCTACGCACGACCCTCGATGTCTTTGATGAATACGAGGATGCAGAGATTGTTGGTTTTCATGCTCTGTCTCGGTGAACGGGCAATACTGACGTTTTTCCTAGTTCGAGGCATTACGTCGGGTGCATCTGATCCCAAGCACTTCGGTCGAAGAGGATGATACAGTCAACACCAACATTTTCCGTAACCTCGACTCGCCTGTGTCGGAGGGTGGCGAAAACTTCTCCACTGGGTAGGTTTGATGCAAGTTTGTTCGCAAACAGGCGCACGGTTGCTGACTCGTGGATAGTGAAAAGCAGCTGCTTTGCATGGCACGGGCTATCCTCAAGCGATCAAAAGTTCTTGTCATGGATGAGGTAAATACTCTGTTACTCGTTATTCGGAAAATGCTCACTTGTTACTTCTTATAGGCCACCGCTAGGTTAGTTCGCCTACCTGTCACTATGGAGTGACGCTGAACCTTTACTCTAGTGTCGACTACGCCACTGACGAGCTTATCGGAAAGACCATTCGACAGTGAGTACATCCTTCGGTGAACGTTGAAGTCGGTTATTGATTAGTCGCCTCGCAGAGAATTCGCCGATAGCACTATTCTAACAATTGCTCATCGACTACGAACGGTCATTGACTATGATAGGGTGTGTTATACTCTGTATTCATATCTCGCACTGTTCATCCTGACCTCACCCCTTTGCGTAGATTATGCTATTGGAACAGGGTCGTATAGTTGAACTCGACCAGTACGTATCCTTGGTCATGTTTTTTCTTCATACTGCGACTGACATATTCGCAACTACTCAGACCACGAGTGCTCCTGGCCGACCCGACCTCAAAATTCCATGCGCTATGTAAGGCGACTGGAAAAGCTGAGTTTGCGATGCTGAAGAAGATGGCGGGATTGTGAGGGGTTTGATAGTTGATATCTAATTGGTGCATATATATTTAGAGAATTCCAGAACGGGACCGAACTGGTAATCCCAAACGTCTATTATTTGTTTCGCCTAGAGAATTGCGAGCGGTCTATCAATGTACAAGCTGAGAGTGATTGGCATCCGCTTTCATGCCACATAATGGGTGAATACCGGGCGAAGTGATGAGTATTAGAAACCTCTGTTGCGCCTCTATGGGGTCCCAAATTTCCCAAAGTTGATTCACGAGACAGCACGAGACTTGCACGTATAGTACAGGCTAAGTTAACTTTGAGGCTACGTACGATTGCGAGCTTGAAGCCAATACGACGCGGCGGGTCACTCAATCGTAGTAGGATGTTCCTGCACTAAGCACTGCCTGGCGGGAAGATCTATGGCCGAAGATAGTCGTAATAGCCTGGTAATCAGGCGCTGGGGGAGGTCCCTCCTTCGGACCATACAATTTCTCTTAGAATGAGGGTATTTACTGATCACCTAATTTCTCTTGCACAACGAGATCCCCATAGTAATCCATAATGCATACATGATTTACCCACTAATGTACGGATGATTCGAGTGTACAAATTAATCTTTCCTGGGGGATTCCAAGTCAGGGTCCTCAACAGTAAAATCTAGTTCAGTAGCAACTCCCTCCAGCACTTCATCAGAATGAACCTTAATCCCTTTCAGGTATGGATCCCCAAACCATTTGTAGCATTCCTCACCACGAACCCAAGAGGGCTTGAGAGTACGGACCTGAGGCACCAGCTCCGGCCGAGAATGATTAGCAAAAGGTTCACCGACCTCAAGCAAACTTTTGTATAGGTTTCGATCTTCCTCCCGAATGACTCTATAAACATTTTCGGAGCATCCGTATGCAAAAATGTTATATCGCGGATGAGTGTCGGCCTGTGCTGCTATCCTCACACTCCTTCGCTCAGGAGTCTCAAGATTGGCCAGCGCAGATGGTAATTGCGGGGAGTTGCTTCCAGGCGCTGTCTGCTGTACGGCCGGTGGATATTCTTTACCAGCCTTCAACGACGCATCGATATGTTGCACGATCATGCGCGGTATAGTCTCGGATGGGTTCGAAGGCTGCACACCAAGCTCCATCATCAAGGATATGTATGGTCGAAAGGCGGCATTCTGCTGAAGCTCGGGGTCAAGATCCTTCATCGGACCGTTCCGGTCGACACCTGGGGGAGGGAAGAACCCAATAATTCGTTGATCTATAGCGTACTTCGCCGTCGGTCCGCGTTTTGCTCGACACTTGCATTGAATGAGAATTCCAGACATCGTCCATTCCGATATCTTCGTGTCCCAGAGAAGGATAGGTATCATGATATCGACATGTGTCTGTGATGACCAGCCAATGAGAGCCATGCATCGAATGAAGGCCACCCAAGCCATGGACGTGGTCATGCCCGTGTCATCACCCAACTTGGCAAAGTGATTGAACCGAATCTTCGCGTCCTTGAACTTATCCTTCAGAGGAATTTTATTCTCGTCACCGACGTTGTCCGGAACAGCATTCAACACAGCATTAGCGTACTTCTCTGAGAACAACTCCCTTAGGAACGACTCGGCTGGGACTGCATCGGCGCGACATCCAATCGACCTGGAGTTGCGAAGCTTCTTCACAGCGGCCATGTAGGCACGCAAAAGAATTATCTTCGCTACATTCTCTCCTCTCTGTCCATTATCAATCGAGCCGATAACAGCTGGACTGGCTAAGAATGAAGCCAAAAGATCCCCGACCCTTGCGGAGCTTTCCGCATCGGTGCAAACGCGCAGCGCAGCCTGCGCCAGAATTGGTTCGGAGGGATACCCAGAGCGAACGTAAGAGCAGTTCTGAGGTACAGAGAAAGCCGTTCGCATATGGCTCGCTATCATTTCATTCTGAGCCTGCTGCACATAAGCTTGGAGAGGATCATAGTTGATATTCAGGACCACGTCTAAAATTGCGAGCTTGCGTGGAATGGTCCATGAGTCAGGCAGCTTGCTCTTCCATTCCCCTTGAAAGCCAACCAGTTTAGATTCGATGAGAGTCAGTAGAGGGAATTCTCCGGAATCAAGGCTGTTGCTGCGGGTGCTAGTATTGAAGGCCTCTAGAAAAGTCCAGTATCTTGTACACGATTTAGATTGAGGCAGTTGACAGACATATGAGTACCCACAGGGGTCTTCCAAATTTTGCCATAAATGAAACAGGCGAGACATCCTCGAGGGTAAGCACGTTAGGTTCAATGACTTCTTCAAAGAAGTCAAACGGCAGTTCTGTAAAAGGCGCAATGAGGTGGCTGCAGGGACCTCGGGTAGAAAGAAATTGATCTGGCGCAGGAGCTAGCTGTTGTAGTTGTGTATCCGTAGAAAGGAAAAGGATGAAAGCTGGATGAAAAGAATAATTGGAAAAGGCGTAGAGCATGCCTTCATAGACAGATGGCGTCAAGGGATCGGTCGTATTATTCGTATCAGTCAACGTATGAGCTTCGTCAACATAAATCATCAGCTTGACAGGCTTGTGAAAAGGATTACGATTGCGGCGAGGTAGGATAGCTAGGAGCTCTTTGAGTGCACGTATCGCCCCTTCCGCAGCACTCTCTGCATCGGTAACGCTCTCGAGAAGATCCTGAGACCCAAATCGAGTTAATATAGATACTGCTTGATACTGGGTACATACCTTGCACTCTTTATACACCTCGCTATACATCTGCGAGCGAACACTTTGAAGGTATTCGCGCCACCTTTCTGGTACTTGAAGTTGCTGTTCGGGGGTAGTCATAGCAGGCTTGTTGAAGTAAAGTTTCACGCGGCGGAACAGGGCCGCAAAAAAGTAGTGGCAGCCCAAAATGGGTCGACTTCGCATCTCAGGTAAAGTGAATAAGTTATAAATTGCTTGATCTGAAGGCGGATACGCCATGCCTAGAATTCGGCCAGATTAGATTGGCATTGGAGCAATTGAATGGCCGCACCTCGGGCTTCTCTGGGATTTCTGACATTGAGAGGAATCGTAAATACCAACTTGGCCATTTCATCGACCAATCTCGACTTTCCGTAACCAGACGACTGCAAGATTGTCGCACTGTTGCAATATGCTAATTCTCTTGGATGATTATCAATGCTGTCGAGCAGGATTTCGTGATAATTGTAGCGGTACGCTACGTTCCAGCCCAATTCAGCAGCTGTAGATGATGAAATGAACCATCAACTCGTCGATTGAGACCAGCCGTCAGCGTACCTTGTTCTAAGCAATAAAGTCAGAAAAATAATGTGGCAGCTGCGAAGATGTGATCTTACTATACGGTTTTTCATCATTAAGGGATGGCCGAGGTTCAGGCTCAAGCACAGAGGCTGGCAATGAAAGGCTTATGCCCCAAATTCCTTTAGAAGAAAATCGTGAATGAGGGCAGTTGGGGAAATACAGTGTTGACTCACGGCGAGAAAGGTCTGGAGCAAACAATGGAGTAAGGTCTTCTTTGCTTTTGCATTCCTCCAAAACTTGCTTAATTTCTGAAAATAGGTCATCTTTCTCCATAGCTTGCAAGGCATGGTTAGTAAGTTGCATCGGGTTATGCGTCCTCGACTTTCCCAAAAACCATTCGGTGAAATGCGCAATAAAAAAATGAGGGTGGACCGATGAAACAGAGGCGTTTTTAAGAGCGTTGTACGCCAACTTTTTCTCGTTTACCATCTTACGGTACAAATCTTCACCGGGAGTTGGCTTCTCCTGTTTGGACATCTTCTTTTGTGGATTATCCGATAAGCTGGAGTCCCGCGCGCGTTTCTTCATGCCTTCTATGTGCGATGTAACGAGTGAAGATCGACGGATACGTTTAGTACTAGTAGTAAAAAGCTGAGACTTAGCAAAGGGGTTGGGGTAGGGAAAAAGGAAAAGAAAGAAAGCACAGACAACAACGTAGTGACGTCCCTCCCGTTCCTTGGATGCGTTGAAAGGTGAAGTGAACAAATTTAAAGAAGGCGAACGACAAAATTGAAATACTTAAGTAGAGCGCTCGCGGCTTCCAAGGGCGTCCATCGTCCCGTTCCGAAATCCACGTGCTTTTCCACGGTGATTCACCACGTGACGAGTTCGTTCGCGGAACGCGTCGTCGCGAGCTTCCCTCCAAAGTTCTGTACAGTGCGGCCATGATAGACTTGTCTAAGCTCACTACGGAGCAGCTTCGCTTCATCACGGCTCTTCCAGACAACCTTCGACTCGCTGTTATACATGGCCATATACCGATCAATCAGATATCCAATTACCTGAACGCAGCTCCAAGCAATGCGCATATAGCTGCACCTATACTTCCTGCACCCGCTCTTCCGGCTATTTACTCTGCACCTGCTGCCACTGCACCTGTACAAGCACCTCCAGCACCAGCTCCAGCTGAAATACCTCCAGCACGTCAAGCAACACTAACTTTTAACCAAATTTTTTCAGTCCTGCGAGCTACAAGAGATGAGAACCCGTTTACAGGGAGTAATGCTGAGAAAAGCGAGGCCTGGCAGAAGATTTATCGCCGGTTCATTGACGTTGGCGGCTCGACTACATTCGGTGTCAGCTGGTTGAAGAAGAAGGTTAACGAGTTCATCAATTTCCATGAGGTGCGTTTAAACTGTAGTCACTTTTTACTCTACTTATGTTGCTATAGGATTCTTCCTTATCTACTGTTACCGGTATTACACGCACGATTATGACAACTTCCGACCACCATGTGGTCCTTGCATCTATTTTGGAAGCCATAGCGGCGAACCGCAAACAAGCACGGAATGAAACTTCTGAAGCGAGCTCCGCTCGACGCAAGGTTTCCTTTCTTCTTTTCTTGTCTCTACCTTGAGTTCACAATTATTCTAGGTCGAACAAGAGAAGACTGATGCCAGGAAGTTAATTATTCAAGCATCGCTGACAACATTCCGCCGTAGTGTCCTTGCACCTCGAAATCAGGACCCCGATCCGATTGTCATTAGCGATGACGACAGTGAAGGCAAACCCATGAAGATTAACAGCCCCGAGGACGATGGCGACATCTTGGTACTTAATGGTAGCGGGAGGTATGTGCCCATAGCTGGCCCGAGCGTGAAACAGGAAATGCCAGACCGCAATCTCACTGAGGTAGGTCTGTTATTCTGATTCTGTACTCACTGACGTACAATTGCTGATTAGGACAACAAGCTCAAGTGTAAAATCAAGCTGGAGCCTGGAAGCAACAAGGAAACTCTCCAAAAGCGAAACGACTCTGACGAAAAGCGCCGACAACAGTGGGTTGATGACAGTAAGGTCAAGAAGCGGTGTCGTAGGAGGAACATCAAGAAGCGCTCTTCACGGGGTATAAAGACAGACGACCACCTCCAGCTACTTCAGCAAGTATCATCTAACATTCAAAAGTCTTTGGCACTTCATGAACGATTCGTTACGCTTGTGGAGCGACAGCAGAAGTCAACAGAAGCATTTCAACGAAGCTACCTGGAACTCATGGGCAAGATGGTTGAACGCTTGTAATTTATTCAATTCGAGATCTCGCATTCCATGGACTCGTGTATGCTTTCATGCTCTTATTGCTTTCCCGTTCTGTTATGTGTATGCTCTGTTTGATGTGTTTTCCTATACATGAATGCAATCTGTGATGAATTGAACTGTTTACATCGGACTAAGCGTGCAAGTACTCTGTCCAGGTAGGAGGGCAACAATCGAATGTCTGAAATTTGCTTGGGTCGAAGGCAATTAAGACAATTCATGAGTAAGGCGCTGTAATTCAGCTGCAGATCAAATCAGGCGTTGAACGAAACGGCTTTCTCTACGATGGACCAATAGCAAAGATGAAGCTGTCAAAAGAGGTGAAGATTCGGTATGCTTTAGTGTGCCCGGAAGACGAAAATGAACGACACCCTGTAAAGCTGTTGAAAGCGATGTTGTGTGCATTCCGCTTGATGGATCCCACTTGTAAGTCCTGTTGTTCGGTTTTTATCTACGCTCTTGGGTACTGGGGCTGGGAGGATCCAGCTGCCAGCCGACATCCGCATGCGCAGTACTGAGAAAATGCTTGCACGCTTGAGCGGCTAGCGCTGCGGCTTGAGCCTGAGCCTAAGCTCAAGGTTTTCCAGCTTTTCCTCATTTCAAACGAAAACCTTCATTCAACTCAGGCCTTACTGCTCCAAGATTTGCTTCATGCAATACATACAGGACTGGCAAGGGATCTGTCATGTCTACCCTGCGTGAAATGATGCCCTGCCGACTTCGGTGACAGTGATCGCTGAATTTATTTTTTTCTGGACCGCAGTTAGTCGAACAACATCTCCGAGAATGCGGAGAGCGAGGCCGTGCATCTCATAATAATCTTTATAATATACGTTAGACATCTAGGTCTCACTTCCCTCTCTCCGCAGTCCCCTAATTCCTCAAACACTTCCTCGACTTTACATCGACAATGTCTATGCCGACGCCCACACACCAACACCAAACTCAAGAGTTCCAACAGGACGATTTGATGTATGAACCTGAACCCAAGTCCTATGATCCTTTCTCCAATCAACGACGCAGCTCTCTGTTCGTCGATAATTATGAGTCTGGCAGATATCGGGATGACCCTTCGAATCCTTCGGATGAAGCCCTGACTGGGACCTCTCCCAGGGATGGTACACATTATCAGCCAGAGGGACTAGGTGGCCAAGGGTTTGCATATAATGATGCGGGTAGGATGGACGGATATCATTATGAGAAGAGGGAAAAGACTGTCGCGTTTGCTGCGTGAGTTCTGAATTTTTTACTTAACAGTACATTCTCCAGGCTCATTACAGCGTCCGTCGTGACAGTCCTGTCCCACAAAGCTTACGAGAATACCGTCGTGAACTTCACGGAGAGCTTTGGACGAGAGTAAGTTGCAGTACTCAATGTCCAGAGTCCTTTTTCCCTCTGACATCTTTTGTAACATTTTCAGGGTGGTGGATTACGGACATTTGGAAGATTCTTCTTCTGTACGCTATTCACCGCAATATTCTTCTTCCTCTCTATCGTCGGTGCACTCGCATTAGTGAGTATCCTTCCTCTCTCTCTCGTTTTTATCACCATTCTCAACMGCCAACGTTTACTGTGTAGTGGGCCCGACCTCCAAGCGTATCCTTCGGAACGCCAGGTCTCAACTCGAGTCAAAGTGTACGTATATCCCATCGCTCTCGCGTTGACTGATCCAATACTTGATTTCTGACTTTTCTTTACTAGATAACAATCAACACGTCCACCATTTCTGTCCCTCTTGAACTCAACATCTCGTACGTTGTATATAATCAAACGCTTTTCCAACAAGTGGACTCACTGCTGTTATTTTCACAGGGTGAACAACCCCAACTACTTCTCAATCGACCTTTCCCAACTCTCCGTAGACGTAAGCCCTTCCTTTCCTCTTTTCCCTCCTCTCTAACTCACCTCCCATCCCTCTTCACCAGCTAACCTATCCAACAAACTCCACCCCTGTCGGCTCTGGCTCCCTTTCCTCTGTCTCAATCCACTCCCACGCTCAAACCAACTTCACCTTCCCCTTCTCCGTAACCATCGACTACTCTGATTCTTCCACAGCCACCGAGGACCTCGATGTCCTCCTCGACATCGCTTCCAAATGCGGTTTTTTGGGTGGTACCAAAACTGAGCTATCCTTCGACGCAGAGATTAAAGTCGACGTGACTGTTCTTAGCGTTTCGGTCCCTGTTAATGTACCGTCGTATACGATCAATTTCGATTGTCCGTTTGATGAGAGTGATTTTGAGGTGGGTAGTTTCTTTGGTCTTTCTTGATTTTTGTCGTTCTTGGTTCGCTGATTCATGTTTATTATTCGTAGTCGATTTTGCAAGAAATTGAAAGCGGTTCTCTACGATAGACCACCGGGTATAATACTGAGAGTCATACTTCATTCCACACCTCACAATGGACTACATATCACATTCATTTTTCTACTCATGCCTGTTCACCGTAGTGCAATAATTTCAAATACTCTTCGCATACAAAGTAAAAAAGCAACGCAACCTATGATTTTGATTGACTTCTGTACTTAGAGTCTTCTACCATACGAGCATCTTAAACAAATCAATAATCAATGTATATGGCTCCCATCCCAGCATTCGTTTTCATTCCAATCAAACTTCGTAGTAACAGTCCAAACTAATCAAAAAGTGGGTAATCGCAGCAAACCACATAATTTTTTCAGATGGGTCATCGAACCACAGTAAAGAGAAGATGAAAGGAATGGCAAAAGTGCATATAGTTTGGTGAACACCGAATAGGAATCGTAGCATTGTACTAAAATGAGTGTGGGGTACCGATGCAAAGTGCTTGCCGAAACCTGCTATTCCTTTGGGAATACAGCACCTGAATACACCTGAATTCAAGGAAAAGCAAGCCCTCCGAATGCCATAATTATTGTGTAGTTCATGTTATTATTTTTCATCTCTGGTGTTGGCTTCTTCATGCGCAGAAGCCGAATACAACAGGGTCGCATTGTGTTCGAAAAGGTCCTAAATATATGCAGAAAAAGAATTAAACAATCAAATGTATTTACTCATTCAGTGTACGCCGTTCCCTAGCATATGCGATCTATCGATAACGCCACAATTCAGATTATGCAAGAAGCATCTTTCTCAGGTCTTCGAGGTACTCTTTGACATGGACTAAACAAAACGAATATCAGGGTCATCCTACAACAATAGTCTAACAGAAGTAAAACTCACCGAGGAAAGTCACTGCCTCGCGACCGTCCAAGATACGGTGGTCGTAAGTGAGAGCGACAACCATGATGGGCCGAATCACGATTTGACCATCAACAACTACGGGCTTGTCCTTGATTGTGTGCATACCTGTCAGATACAAAGGGAAAATTAAGCATGGCGTTTCACATGTTTGCAATTGCACTGGACTGACCAAGGACAGCGGACTGGGGCAGGTTGATAATGGGGGTAACATATAACGAGCCGAAGACACCACCGTTAGAGCTAGGGAACGGTTAGAATCAGCGAGACTTAGATAGTAACCTCATAAGGACATACATCGTGAAAGTTCCGCCAGCCATATCCTCAAGCGTGAGTTTACCATCCCTAGCCTAAGAAAGTTATCAGAACTAACCAAGGGAAAACACAGCGCTGGATTGTTACCTTCTTTCCAAGGGCAGCAATTCGTACCGTCATCCTCGTCTCCCACCACGTCCAACTCTGCGCGCCGGGTGCAAGCTACATCGTAGCTCTAGATAATGGTCGAGTCCAATTCGAAGGCGACCGAGAATCTTTCCAGGCTTCCGATGTCATGCGCTCGTTGGTTCAATCGACTATGGAAGTCAACGACGAAAAAGAGGAAAAAGCTATTGAAGATCAAGATCAAGTTGCGGTATCGGATAGTTCGGACTCGGAGACTACGACTGTCGTTCCTGCTCCTGTTTCTGTTCCTGGTAAGGAGAAGAAACCTGCTCGGAAATTGGTCGAGGAGGAAGCTCGTGGTTGTTGGACGAGTTAGGAAGGATGTGTGGATGGCGTATTTTAGCGCTTGTGGATCTACTTGGCGCCCACCGTGGCTGTGCTACGGATTAAGCGAGCCCAATCACTTTTGTTCAGGCGTTGAACGAAATGGCTTCCTCTACTAAAACTGGCGCTGAAGCTGAAGGCTGGACATTGGGTGATCGTCCAGAGGTCTGGGGCCTGAAACAGAACTGGAGCACCGTTCCGGAACGATGGAAGGCGCAACTTACCGAAGATGGACGTCCTACAAGTGGTAGAATCTTGGAGGTCCTTTCTAACGAGTTAGCACTACACACAAAGCTTTCTTTTACTACTGGACGGCTTTTCTTTCGGGAATGCTACGCAGACTTATTCGAACGTGCAGAGGCAATCTCCAAAGAAGAAAGCGGTCAGCCAGGCGTTGTGCTTACAGGTCAACCAGGTACAGGTGCGCCCAACGAAGTGGCTCATTGAATCACAATTTCTTGATGCATTCTCAGGAAAAAGCTTTTGGCTCTGGTATGCTGCAATGCGACTTGTCAAGAAAGGGCATCCTGTCGTCCTGGTCTATGAATCCCTACTCACACTCTTCACCAACGATCAAGTTTATATGATGAACCTGGAACGCTTCGAGGTTGGCGATTACCCCTCGCACTCAAGTCTAACCATGCGCCCATGGATACTCATCGATTGGGATTTGGATAACGGACCTCCCCCCCGGAAATTGCTCCAGTCAGGTGCATTTTTGATCCAGGTATCATCGCCAAACCCGTCGCGATATAGGTCGTGGCTCAAGCAAAAATCCCCGAGATGCCTTTGGGGGATGCCTCTATGGACCTGCGAGGAACTCTCGGAGGGGTATGTGTTCATTTTCGTTGCGCTAATTGCGTCTCTTCTGTATCAAAGTCGTTCAACATTGTTTATACAGTCTATCAGCAAACGCTGCCTGCACTCGTTTCTTGGAGCAGGTCGAGAAGGCGATAGTTGTCAATCGAATTCCAGCCTCCAGTGCCGTGAAAGCTGCACTCGCGGTTCTCCTACCAAATGGTGCTCCTTCCCAGTCTATCGTCCAACCGCTCTCTCGCGAGGAGATATTGAAGAAGTTGATTGATCACACCGTAGAGCAGTATGGTAATTCTGTACGTGACGTATCCACCGCGATTTTCGACGGCCCGGATATCATAGAGCGCGATATCAAGGCCAGTCTCACTGAGCTGACGCCTTCACATCTTAAATTCGCCGTTGCCATGTCCAGTACTAATCTACATAACGAGCTCGTTCACCGTCTTGTTCAGATCCGCGTAGAACCATTATCCAGCTCACCGCCATCGGATGAATTTGTCCCAGAATTCAAATCGCGTTACATCGCTAACCGTGCTACGGAATATCTGGACAGGATGGAGTACTTGGCTACTAAGCAGCTATTCCGCGAATGCCGTACTCTTCCGGAATCTTCTACGTTTGCCAGTTGGATTTTTGAAACTCTTGCTCACAAATTGCTGTCTGGGAACCAGCCAGTCACAGGTGGTATCCTTAAAGTCTTCAGCATGAATCTTGTGTCTCCACGTTCTACGACATTTGTCAGCGAAGCAAAACACTCACCCACGCACATGCATGTCCAGCAGCGCACGATTGACTTCTTTACACTGAGCCAAGTTGGTTCAAAATTTCCTAATCTCAGGTCGTACTACATACCACGTGCACATAATCGCCCCTTCTTTGATTCGTTCTTGATTGAGGCCAATTCGGAGTCCACTGTTGTCTGGATCTTTCAGTGTACGCTGAGTGACGTGCATGCAGGCTCTGAGAAAGCCTACAATGAAATCAAACGCATTCGAGAGCTTGCCGGGGATGCAGTTGCAAAAGCAATGGATTCAAGAGAGGAGGACGGACCGATGGTAAAGAAGGTGAATCTATCAGAAGAGGTGAAGATTCGATATACTTTAGTGTACCCAGAAGACTTGTTTGTCAAGAAGCCACGAAAATGGACGATACCTTGGAAAGTTGTTGAAGGCGATGTTGTGTGCATTCCGCTTGATGTATCCCACTTGTATGTCCTGTTTAATTTTTATGCCTGCTTAAGCATTGACTGATACACCCTCCAAGTTCTTAACTGCACCCAGAATAAGCATCATTCTTCGATTTTGCAAGAAATTGAAAGCGGTTCCCTGCGATAGACCACCGGGTATAATACTAATAATAGTCATACTTAATTGCACACCTCACAATGGACTACAAATCACATTCCTCCGAATGCTATAGCTATTGTGTAGTTCATGTTATTAGTTTTTATCTCTGGTGTTGGCTTCTTCATGCGCAGAAGCCGAATACAACAGGGTCGCATTGTGTTTGAAAAGGTCCTAAATATATGCAGAAAAAGAATTAAACAATCAAATGTATTTACTCATTCAGCGCATGCCTTTCCCTAGCATATGCGATCTATCGATAACGCCACAACTCAAATTATGCAAGAAGCATCTTTCTCGGGTCTTCGACGTACTCTTTGACACGAACTAGACAAAACGAAAATCAGTCATCTTATAACAATGGTCTAACAAAAACTCACCGAGGAAAGTCGTTCCCTCCCGACCGTCCAAGATACGGTGGTCGTAAGTGAGAGCGACAACCATGATGGGCCGAATCACGATTTGACCATCAACGACTACGGGCTTGTCCTTGATTGTGTGCATACCTGTAAGATACAAAGGGAAAATTAAGCATGACGTTTCACACGTTTACAATTGTACTGGACTGACCAAAAACAGCGGACTGGGGCAGATTGATAATTGGGGTACCATATAACGAGCCGAAGACACCACCGTTAGAGCTAGGGAACGGTTAGAATCAGCGAGACTTAGATAGTAACCTCATAAGGACATACATTGTGAAAGTTCCGCCAGCCATATCCTCAAGCGTGAGTTTACCATCCCTAGCCTAAGAAAGTTATTAGAAATAACCAAGGCTAAACATAGCGCTGGATGGCTACCTTCTTTCCAAGAGCAGCAATTTCCTTCTCGATCTGAACAAAATTCATACTCTCCACATTGCGGACAACAGGTGTGACTAAGCCCTTAGGCGTAGCAACAGCGATACTGAGGTCGACGAAATCATGATACACAATTTCATCTCCCTCGATATAAGCATTAGCAGCAGGAATCTCCTTCAACACGAGTGAGCACGCTTTTGCGAACGCGCTCATGAAACCAAGTTTAACGTCATGCTCCTTGAGCACTTGATCCTTATATCGTTTCCGCATATCCATGAGAGACGACATGTCAATCTCGTTGAAGGTAGTGAGAGAAGCAGCGGCATTTTGAGACTCTTTCAGGCGCTCAGCAATACGGAGACGCATCCGGTTCATCTTGACCTAGATGCAGAGATGATGTCAGAGCACTCGTCATGGCAGGTCGTAAAAACATAGATACCCTTGTCTCGTTCCTGCTACCTGCGGCAGGAGCCGGAGGTTTTGAGGACTCAGATTTAGCAGGCTTAGGTGCATCCTGTTTCTTGGGAGTTCCTTGTTTGGATTCCGGTTTCTCAACAGCAGTCTTAGGTTCGGGGGGAGGGGGAGGCTGTTTGTCGACCTGCTGATCCTTCGGCTCTGACGGGTCAGGTTTTTCTCCTTGGTCCTTGGGTTGTTCTTCTTTTGACGGGGCTGGTGCTGGACATGGAATGCGATCAGGAGACTAGAAATGAGACAGACGATAAGATACATACTTTCTCCAATTTCACCAGGCTCTATAATGAACAAATCCTGTCCAACGGTGACCGTGTCTTCCTCGTTCGCCAGCAGCTCTTTAATAGTTCCCGACGTAGGTGCGTTCACAGAAACATCAATCTTGGGGTAAGATAAAGTAGTTAGTATATGGACAGAAGGCAAGAGATGTGTAACAGTATCCCTAATTCAAGGGTAAGTCGAAACACGTATAAAATGACGTACCTTATCGGTTTCAATAGTCGCGACTTCCTCATCAGCAGCAACAGTGTCTCCGACTTGTTTTGACCAAGACTTGAGTGTACCTTCAGTGATGGACTCTGCCATCTGTGGTACCTTGACAGTCTCCGCTAAAATGTACAAAATTCTGTGATTTGCGGCAACATTTTAATTCACCTAATGGACTGACCCTGCAGAAGACTTGTAGAGTGAAATTTGGCACGTCTAACATTTCCACTAGCGACTTTCCTGTCGACCTGTTCAGAAAGCTCGAAAAAATTTTCAGATGCAATTAGTTACATACCATCCTCTCGACACGCTCAAAGCAGTCACACCATGGATCGACCTGCTATGAAGAAGACCACGGCCGCGCGCGACGGCAATTATGCGCTTGGAAAGCATAGAAAATTGGGAAGAAACAGACGGTTGACGTCTGAAAAGTGAGGAACTTATGGATGATAGTAGAATGGTCAGCACCCTTGACACGGCCGATGCCAGCGTTTCTCCCCGATGTAATTTGTTTGTTCTTGTCTGCCTACTCCTTCCACCGGTCAACTTGGACGAATCAGCAGCCGGCCATTCTCTCTTTTTCTACTGCCAGTCGGAATAACGATAATTGTGGACGGCGTATCGATAATCCGAAGGAATATAGCTTTGGGTGAGTCTTGTAACGTTTTACGTTTGGTGGACTTGTTCTAGCATTCGAAATACACTGCTTTCATTCAATCGTACTCGAAGGTAATTCAAATATTTGTGATACTCTGCGCCTGCAGGTTTTGGCACACTGAGACTTGTCAATTGGTCCATGATATACGGAGAGCTCGATGGTACAGTCCCATTAGTAGCTCTCAAGACCTGACCTTCGCTGGAACCGACCCTAGTGGGGTCATCGGCTTCTGACAAGCGTGCCGCACAACTTGTATGTTATTATGAACTTTCCGTTTCCCATTCTCATTACGGTGGTCATCCCAGATCGATAATAGTGAGATAGTCAGCCTACGCGACGTCATTTACGGGGGCTTCCCAAGTTAGCAGGTCCAACGAGACCTGATCGTCATAATATGCTCTACTCTGCTGAAGAGCCTTAGGTGCTAGTGCATTCATTCTCGAGGTTCATATGATTATCAGCTGGCTACGGCCTTGTCTACGGAAGAACTCAGGCAGTCTTCCATAGAAACAAGCCGCAAAAATAAATGGTGATGCGAGACGGCCTGCCAAGGAAGGGTACGCCTACAACGACAAGTTTGTGACTTCAAGGGCGAGCCACGACTACTCAGATAATAGCTGGGTACAGCTGGCGAAGCTGCTGTGTGAGCAATCTACTTCACGACATCTATGTCTATCCTCACTACTTGATGCCTAGAAAACGAGCCATGGGGCCACGAGAAGTCACAACATGCTAGAAATTGTTGCATCTTGCGCTTTATGCCGTAGCTTTGAATCCACGGGATTCCGAGACCGAGGAAGAAACGATCTGTTTGCTTACCCAGTGCTGCATTACCACCACTTTTCCTCCGCACAACGTCAGTTTCCAAAGATATAGAGCTGATTCTGATACGGAATTGAAAGGAGGTCTTTAGAGCGAGAAAGCGAGATATATTCGCGGCTCAGGGACTTCAAAGACAGCTGCGGGCAAAGGCAAGGCAAGCTTAGAGCACGCGCGGAGGCGAACATGGACGTGATCTTGCCGTTATTCTCTGAATCCGAGTAACATGAAGTCCACTGCTATTCATTGCGACGTCGACATATCCACCCCAATTCACACATACACGTATAAGTCACCAACGATATTCACTATGACTCCAAGTTGAACTTGAAGAACTTGTGCTCGTATTGGATACCTAAAGAATACTACCTGGCTACCACACTTGGAAATGCCGTGATCATGAACCATGATCAGACGAGCAGTATGTGTGATAGACCAGTGACTAGTGACTAGCTGACGGTCCTTCTGTTCTTCTGTTTGGCAAACCCCTATTTAGTGACACTCCAAAGAGCTCCGTCGATGACTCGGACATTATTGTGCTGTTTTCTCCGCATTTATCCAAACATATCGTTGAAAGCCCAAGTTGTGGGTACATACATCGTGGTGCGCGCGTTGTAGTACATATCAATGTCACTCGTGCCTGTACGTGTCACCTTCCCTGGCAATTCATCACCGAAAATCGGGATCACCACAATCTCAGAGTGAAGTTAAGTATGGTCCTTACAGCTGTTGGCCTTGCTGTATTGTGGCAGGGGCTATAACACAACACACCAATTAATCAATGTGATTCACTTTCACAGTATTCAGGTCTAAGGTAGTTTAACACACAGCCTTTGCCCACCTGTAGTGCATACGTGTGAAAACTCAAGCCATTACAGGCCGGGATGATATCAGATGTGACCACATACGGATCTATGCACAACGTGTGGGGGAGTGTACATCTTCAATATGTATGTACTTATGTCGTAAACGAGACTGAAGTGGATCCGGTTTCTACTGAGAGCCGTGACGCACAAGCGAAGACAACGCTTTGTCCACCCAGGGACGCTTCAGACACGAGATAGTCTGAGTCTGTTCTGTGGTAACGAGGGTAGACACGATGCAGATGTTTTACGATCCTTGTATGTATTGCTTGATCTTGAGGACCGATAAGTTCACATCGGAAGGTGAAGAAGGAAGAAGAAGAAAAAAGAAAAACCAAACTAGTTTTGCAGTACGGCCATTGTAGCCGAATTGCACTGCTGCCAAATTAGTTAGTAGTGAACCCAGGGCAAAATGAAAACTGAACGAAAGACAGGCTGGCGACGTGTTGAAAGCCGGGCGGGCGTAGCGATACTTAAACAGAGATCGGAGGGGCCACACATGAAATCACGTTTGCGAGGGGCAGCAGGGGGCAGCAGAGATGCAGTCGGAATTCATTACATTTGTGAATGAATTTCAATTTGTGTTCTTCGTGCTCCCTTTACGAGTCCCTTAGACCCCTCCCCTCGACAATGGACATTGCATCCAACTCGAAGGATACCAACTCACCATTGAAAATCGCTTCCAAAGAAAAATGTGTGACCTAGCGCCCAGCGAAAAAATTAGGACCTGGGGACTCAGAAAACAGACACAGAATCGTGTGCGTTGCGTGTTGAAAACTCTTAAGCGGGAATGAACTACTCGCAAGCCTGGTATGCTCGTGGTATAAGCAAGTTATGTAGGCGAGGCGAGGCGACTAATCGTTGCGGTTCTTGAGCAGTTTGGTTGGTGACGGGGGATTAACAACATGATGTTTCAAGAATTTCAGCCGTGGGGGGTCATGGTCAGTGCGCTCATCGCTGGGTTAATGCATGCCAGGCGACTCGGAATCGCTACAGTGGATGAGAATGAAACACGGCCGCGAGGAGAGGTAAGGGGGTACTTACCTGCACTGTGAGAGTTGGTTGAGATTGTTAGTGAAGAGCTGACCGATGAGTACTAGACGAACTCGGACGGCGGGCGCAGAAGATCAGAAGACTTGAGAGAGTTCGAAGTTCGCAGGTTCTCAGTGAGTATGTAGCAATAAATATTCTTGATGGCTTGAGAGTCAGCCTCGGTGATAACTCTGACTGCGGAGCCTGATCTCCTTCCACTGAAAAGCTCCAGGCCTCCAGCCCCAAGCCCCAGCCACGACGAACGATAAGAAGATCTGGAATCTTTGTCTGCTGATCAGAACATGCATGATTGAACGGAGCCAAGCTAAGTTAAGATCATATACCCACACTCAATTTAGGTTAAATCTCGAACATATTCGAAGTGATAGCTGGATAAGTATAAGCACAAGCAATTCAGTGTGAATGTGAAGTTGTAGTTAAAATATGAATCTGACATACATATATTAGTATCAGAAGCAGGCCTAGGCTGGAGTTTGACTCGGAGGGAGAACTCGCGGAGGACCAGGAAGTAAATCCGGTCCCCGAGCGCGAGACTAAGAGGATACGTAGGAGAGATTACCAGTGGCTGAAGAAGAGGAGAGTAGCTCATCGGAACATCAGGCGTATCTGTAAATGCACTATCCGACCCTATGGACAGTGCAGGGATACTTAAGGTTCCAAAGCTCTTAGTCCTGTCGGGCAATGGAAAATAGCGTTTAGGAGGCACATACGTACGGCATAAGTAGAGTCTCAGGTCAAACTCAGGCCAAATATGACGTTCGTCTCCTTCTTGGATTAGACCTTTGAATGAAGTAGTGGGTTTGGCGGGTCATGAGATGTATGAGAACTTGATGGAGCTGCCATGGGCATCTAAGCGTGATTCTTGCTGTGGAGGAACTTGTGATTAGCCTAGACTCTGAAGGGAAGGAAGCTTGCATGTGTCGTGATTGCGCAATGCGATTGCTGGATTCAAGTCGTAATCTTGTATAAGTTTCGAATGATCATTGATAGTATGATGGTGGCGGGATACAGCTGGTCAAATCATGAGCCTTGTTAAAAACATCGTAAGGGTTGATTTGAGTGGCTGAGCTATAGTACTACGATCAATCAAGGTCGTTCGATAAGTATGCTTCTACCATGAAAGGTACATACCTAAACAGCTTGGTATGCCCAAGATACGCCACATTCATGGGATGAATCAAAATAAGCGCATCCGAGAAAGAAAAAAGAAAGAGGTTTTACTTACCAAAGGTATACTAAACTTTAACTTGTTCTGTCCTTCGGAATCTAGTACAGCCGGTCGAACCTATACTAGCAAGTCCAAAGATATGCTGCTGTGAAGCTCCACTTGCGAACGAACATGTATGTCTTCCGAGTCGGACTCACGGCCGGCAAGAGAACATTCTCGCTGTTCGTGAATTCAAAGCTCAGCGTTCAGAATAAAATTGATTCCAACAAACCTGCGCTGCCGTTCGGCTTTAGGCTCCGAATGAACTCGAAGTGGCCCGAGTCCCGAGTCCCGACCGACAAATGATGATCTTGAGTGACGAGTCGCATGCGAAGTTCCGTGTCCGACGTCCGTCAGGGTCGGAGGCAAAAGGAATGCCACCAAGGTCCTTGAATGATGGATTCCGAGTCACCGTATCGTACGACTTTGAAAAGGTATGATTTCTTTCAAAACTCTATTGCAATTACTGGGGATCAGCATACATGTATGTATATGGATATACATATGTGGGACAAATCCGATGTATTCGACCGGATGTTGGGATTAGATACGTCGAGCTCGCGAGAATGTTTGAGCAAGTCGGCCAAAGTAATATACCTATTATTGCCTATGTACAACCTAGGCCCGGTGCTGGTATCCTAGTATCCCATCGTCCACGGCCGGCAAGTGCGCAACGGCGATCCGAGCTCATTCGCATTTGTTACCTTTTAGTACTCTATGATGGTAACAGTAACTAGAAAACTGTTAGAAAGTAACTCTCTTGATTAGCGAGCCTTGTGAGACTAGGGTTAACTCTGGTTCTGAGACGGTGAACTGTGTCGTTGGATGATGCTGTGGGAGGATCCGTGGGCACTACACAGACATCCGCTTGACCCGCTAGACATTTACTGTTGATCACTGATCAGACTCAGACCATAGCGCGCAAGGGACAGGACAGGGAAGCCGGAGGCGACATGAATGCAGTTGAGAATCGGGAATCGGGATGAGACAAGCGGTTTGCGGTTTATGGAATAATTAAGATGAGGTCAGGGTTGGATGATCATATCGTATGTGGTTAAAACATTGCGCCCTCACGGTCCAAGGTGGAGTCGGGGCCACGAATGTCTAGAGGGAATAGTCCCGAACGCGAAGGTTGGCCGAGAAGGAGAAGGAGAAACGAGGCCGAGGGTCTTGAAGTCGCGGCGTTACCTGGCTAGCAAACATAGGCTCCGACGTGGGAGACTGAGAGCGGATGGAGAATCTCAGCTTCTACGTACTTCTCGAAGCTCACGGGAAGATACGAGGTGTGAGTCGGAGAAGATAAGGGAGACTTACTTAGTCCAGGGAAAGGGGTTATGCCTCTTAGAGTAATTAAAGTCAGGGCCTTGGAGTTGATGGAAAACTGAGCCAGAACAGCAGAACCAGGGTCCCGATGATTGCAATTGATTCCGGAATTGCATTGACCTTCACAGTTATGAGTATGTAGTTCTACAGCTCTTTTCACTGCAGAAAGCTGTTGTAGGAACAGACACAAGTGTTGGAAAGAAAGAAAAGACAGCATTGATGCATGATAGCCTAACGGCAAGCACATGTACCCCAATTGTCCGAGCCAAAGCAAATCAAAAGAAGGGTCAGCTCTGGTCAGCTGGACCTATAGAAGTCTACACGTGGATCTCTATTCCGTTATGAGAATTTGATTGACATATCCACATGAGTGGAAGTACAGCTGGGAACACTGCCCTGAACAACAAGCTCGAGGCTTTGGCCCAACTTTGGCCTCTTATTTTGTATGATGGTCGTAAAGTGGTCGGACGAGACGTACTTGTGTTGTTCTCGAGTGGGACTTTTTCACAAAAGAGAGCATCAGACCCCACAATCATTACGCAACTGAAGAAGAGTTGCTATAGCACGATTAATTTGGTTAATTAAGGCTGTGGGCTCGGCTCGGACAAAGCACAATATCTACTCGGCGACCTTCAGTTGCTATACAATAACACAAGAGTAAAAACGAGAGAATTACAAGAACTGAGTCTACAATTGTAATGAATGAAGGCGCAATTGAGAAGAGAAGGATAACACAACCTTCCTGATTAAGGTGGCTCTGCGCCAGATTGAAACAGGGTCGATGATCGGCGGAGTTCGGAATTGTGCCGGCGGAGTGGGAAACAATGTTGCGCCACTCGGAGCAAACAAGGTCAAAGCAAATAGTCTGTGCATACAAGGAGCGAGTAGCGAGGAGGTGAAAAATTCCCACACTCCATATCATCACTCGCAACCACCCGCTGCCAAAGCCTGCAACCATTCGACCTCACCGTCCCCCCCGTTCCCCTCCCCCTTAATCCTCTACCACCATCACCATGATTCTCGTTCACAAACAGCAGTTCCCCTTGTCTTCCCCTTACTCTCATCACCGGAGGCATCCTTCTGCTCCTCCTGCGGTCGTCGTACAGCCGACCAAGACTCCTGGCTTGCTTTCGCTTTCAAAACCTTCTCAGCCACAGCAGCCTCGCCAGCGCAACTCTCCGAAGCCCAAGCCTGCTCAGGCCGTTCGCTCGCCCAAGCAAGCTGCAGCACCGGAAGTAAACTCGGTGCTCAAGCCTTCTCCGGAGATCTCAGACAAGAAGCAGTCGCCGCAGGCAGGCTCAAGGGGCCGTCAGCAGGCGAAAATAAAGGAGAAATCGACAAGGTAAAGCGCCGTTTCGTTTCCATCCCTTTTTTTCGAACTTTTTTTCCTCATATATACGTTGCTTAGGAGCAGTTCACACTCCGCGGTACGAGGTCGACGCATTAATTCTCGCCAACAATCGCCTCCACTTCCATCTCAGACATCCTCGCAGGCAGAGGCTCCTCCTTCACCTACATACGTTTCTTCCAACTCAAACCTTTTCGATCCATTTTTGGACGACACTACCCCTATCAACTCTCAGGCCAAACCTGTTCGTCCGACTCCCACTCTTACCTCTCGTCCTTCGGGCAAGTTGGCTCATCGACGACAACCTAATTTGGCCCCTTTCAACCCCAACCCCACTCCGGTCAACACTCCTTCTCGAGCCATTCCGGTACCTCGGCGTTTCAACTCTTACGCCTCTGATCTCTCTCGGTCCGACCCTGTTCCGACCCGCAAGACAGGCCACAAGTCGACCGCAGACGTCTTCCCTATCTGCGACGATATGACCGACTCGGACTCCGAGGATGACTCGACCCCTCCTGCTACTCCGACTCGTGCTCGTCATTACAAGAAGAGCTACGATGATGGGCCTCGTACTGCGCCCATCACCACTCCGACAGGCTCTTTCCCTTTCGTCATCTTCCCTGCTCCTAGTTCTGTAGGCAGGAAGGCAGGCAGAAAGCATCGACGAGTGCCGAGCGAAGGTGTCTTCGCTATGTCCTCTGACGAGGAAGTGGCTCATGTTCCCTCTGGTGCTACTTCGGACGAACTGAAGGCTTTCTTTGGCCTGACTTTCAAGCGCCAGTCGATCAAGCCTTCGTCTTTCGAATTGGACAAGGAGCGGGAAGCAGCGGCTGGATACTTCGCGAGTTCTAACTTCCAGAACTCGCCCAGTCCGGAGGACCTCCCTCCGCCTTCGTTTGTTTAAACTCTTCTGCTCGACTGTGTCGATTGTGTTGAGGTGCGTTCGCCAGCTTTTTTATTTCTTCTCATTTTCTGACAGGGCGTCCTATAGCTCCAGGGAACTCGACGTACAAAACACTTCGCCTAGCCGATCAGACTTCGCTTTGCATCTTGACCCCTTCTCCGATGCCATCCGCCGACAGAAGTGTTTTTTTAGCATTGCTTTGAAAATTCTTTTTATCATTATTATCTCTTCATTCTGGATATCGCGAGGTGTGGTTAACATGACCCATCGTTGTATTTTCCCATCCTTCGGCATGGCTTTGGCCTCCTAGATCTCCTAGGGTGTTTGCACTATTCGACACATACATTTTAGAGTCTCATAATTCGGTACCCGGCCACTCGTTTTAGGACATCCGCGCACTATTGTTTGATGTCTTCGGTTTACGCGCTGAAGCATCACTGCTCTTCCCCCTCCCATCTTTTCCCTTACGGTCTGACCTTGCTTGGTTTGGCCAACGGGACTACATCTCCACCCTACCACCTTATCCGACCCTTCGTTGTCTCGCTGTGCTTTCGTCATCCTTGCATTTCTTTTTCTCTCATCGCAATCATCATCTCTTCATCCTCTTGCACGTTTCTCTTGTCTATCTGGTGTATGGCGTGGCCCAGAGACTGGGGCTCGGTTACACCAGATTGTAAAAAAATTAGAGTGGTGTGGTGTGGTCGTGGAGGAGAGAAGAACACCAACTCACTTGACGAACTTGGAACCTGTATACGAATCACGATGGTTTTCTCTGAGAGGCCGTTGCTCTATTTATTATGGGCCCCTCGCCGCCTTCGTCGCCCTTGCTTCATCGTCAATCCTCCACTATTTGGACAAGAGGGATCGACATGTTTTCGATCACGCCTGCGTTATTTTAGAAGGCAACCCACTTTCTACTTCGCGGCGATCTGCAGGCCCAAATCTCCTCCTTTTTTCGGGATTGATCTTGGGTTGAAGTCTAGTATATCATCTATTATCTGTGAAGCAAACAAACTCCCCAAATTACCATCTATTTCCTCCCATATTCCTTCTTCTGTTCCTCTATATTATTGTTCTTTTTCCTATTGTCCCCGAGCACCTCCTTGCCTTGCATCCGTTTCTACGAGGTGTCCGTGCTCTTAATTACCCCTTTCCTCTCCTCCGCCTCTTCGTCTTTCTCTTCTACTCTTCCTCCATTTTATTTGGCTCGTATCACTGTATCAAGTATCTGCATATCCCCCTTCCCCCTTCCCTCAGCTTCTTCCTTCCGCCACATATATATCCTAAACCCGCCATCCCTACTCTTGTTTTATTAGATGGGAAGGGAGGAAGGAACTTTTCCTTCATACGTGTACAACCTATTTTCCTCTTCATCTGTTTCTTGTGGCCGACATTTCTGTTCACCTCCTTTTCCCTTTTTTACGCCTTTCATGCGGCGTCATGTTCTATACTCTTCTACCCTGCGCCCATCTCCGCATGTGCCATTCACGGTTTTTTCTACTTTTTTTCCTTCTTGGTGTCTATTCTACGATTGTGATGCTTCTTCCGGTGTACTTGTTGGTCTTGTTTGTAAGTTTCTTGTTTTTCTTTTGTTCTTATGCTCATTGTTTTTACCCTCTGTAGTATTTGCATGCATACCCCCAGGCATACCCTCACATTCACAACCCATTCCCCTATTTCCTTCTCGTCCCCTGCGAGCACCCCATGCAAAAGTCTGCTCGCATAAAACCGATTCTCATTTCTGTATGCCGGTGGTGCGGTGCTTCCATGACGACACATCCACGCTTCCACTGTCTTCATCTCTGCATGGACCTCGAACTTCAAACAACAAATTCACCCTCATCAATTTTTTATCATCATTATTCTCTTTTCAATTCACTGTTCAATCGGTTTTGCAATAGAATGTATAATTACTTACACGGCCGTATTCCCCCCACTCCCCCCCCCCAATCCGCTTTTCCCTTTCCTCATCTCCGTTACTACACACCATCTTATCCGTTTGCCCTTTGCGGTGTATTGTCATGTACACCGCTATATTCTACATCCCGCGCTACTCCACCTTCCATTAGTCACACCTCATCGTTTCCGCCCACCTACTCCTACCTACTCCCCGCCCCACTCCGCATTACTATACCAGACCACCGTGATCCAACGCTCCTTTTGCATTTACTGTCTAGTAGCATTTATCTTACAAGGCTCGGTACCCCACACGCTCATTTTAGTACAGTTCCTATTTGTATGTTCCTACAATTCCCATTCGGGTGTTCATCAAATTATACGTATTTTTGCCATCCCTTTTATCTTCTTGTTAAATACCGTACAATACCTTATAGTGGTTCGACTGCCCATCGAAGAAAATTGTGTGTGGTTCACTGCGATTCTGCGATTGCCCCCCGTTTGCTTTTTCGGGTTGGTTTTGCGAGGGTTTTGTTGGAATGAAAGGGAATGGTCACGGTAGGATGGGAGCTGTACGTATTGATTAGTTACAGATGTTCGTATGGTAGAAGTGTCTAGTACAGCAGTCAATCAAAATCAAAGGTTGCGTTGTTTTTCTTGGTGTGCGAAGTGCGAAGAGGATTGAGATGATTGTACTGTATGCCTAAATGAATGGTAGATTTCAGTGAGTTCAACGTTGATTAATCACTGTTAACACATTGCTAGGAAGCAAAGTGGGGCCATTGAATAGCACCGATGCTTTGGCTGCCCAAATAGGTCACTGCGCTGAGTTGTTCGAAATGTCTCAAGTTTAAAATTTTAACCCAAATCGATATCCCACTCTCGGGATCCGAAACGAGATCGACACTGCGTCTCGTTTTCTCCTCACAGAGTCCAGACTTCACGTATGATTGTAGGAGGATTTGCGCCAAGGTTAACTTCTTCGCACCTAGCTGCTGTCCTTGATGCCATGCACCGTATCAAGGCAGATGGATCTCTGAGGGAGAAAACGTGTGAGGCGGCAGAGCCCGTGCGATGGAGGGGAATAAGGAGACAACTGGGAAGAAGAATATTATGAGTATAGTGGTTAGGACACGGATACGGGATGCGGGATGTAGGTCAGCCTGGGTGACCAAGCCTTCAAAGAGGTTTTGACAAGTCAACGGCAAAACTTCGTACAGAGGGATTGGTTACCGGTCTAGGTATAGGTCACGGCTTCGAACGTACGCGTTCTGACTGACATCACCTTCCAAGTTGACGTTCCTCTGAATCCTCAGTGCTAGAAATGAGACCGACGCTCCGGGCTTGGCTTGGGTACATTTGTATGCTCCGCCCATGTATGGAACTCAGAACTCGCGTCCTGACTACAAGGCGTTACGAGATTTGAAGTAATTGGACTGTTGTGCATGACGGGTACCTCCCTTTCTTGTTAAATGCTCATTCATTCGTTAATAAGAATTGAGTTACTGGATCCAAAGTCTCCGAGTTATGACCTCAGTCCCTATTTCCCTATTACACTGAAGTCAACTAAGACGGATTACATTGGCGCATGTTGCAACGACGAGTACCTTGACGTAGATCCGAGTAGTAAATACTTGGAAAGAGATCTGAGGCGATGACGCAGAAGAGTGAAATGCCCTCGCATGCAATTTCGCTTCGAGTCTTCACTAGCCCTAAGATATTCATTAATCAAAATCCATCCATGTCCCCGAACGATGGTTAAATCTCCCAAACGACCCTACCATCTGAATTTATCCCTTCTTCAATTCGTCGCTGGATTTCAGGTGTATATTAGGAAGACCATGGCCATTGAGATGAATGCTGTGTTATTGTACGTGGCGTTTGTATGCCTTGCTCGTGTATTGTGCGGCATTTCTAACGTCCTGGATCCATGGATTTGAACGCTTTGATCCCCGAATTTCCAATTTGAGAAGGCGTATGCCAGAAGGTCAGGAAACTAAGACCGCTGCTGCTATTACTAGGAGATTTTTCCTTTCTCCGAGTGCGTAAGCTGGGGCCACCGAAACTGAGCGACGATCTTCTCTATTCTTCAAGTCCAGAACCAGAGGATGGCATGGAGCTAAGGGTCAGAAGGATTCAAAAGGCATCGTAGTCCCGGAGTAAGATGGAAAGCAGCAGATTCTTATGAGATTACGTGCGATTGGAAGGATAGCGGTGGAAATATTTGTCGTCAAGTTTCCGTGTATGATATATATGTCCGAATTGGAGGCAAGTAATTCCTGCGTCGGTTGGGGCGTGAGATTCGGCGCGACCCTGCGCGGCCCTAGTATCGCTGTCACTACCACTACGATAGTCGCTTTCCCGTTTTTTTCTGATTGTCGTTTTGAAGATTGAGGTTTGCAGAATTCGCAGTTGACAGAGGGCACCCCGGCGCTCGCCCGGCGCCTAAATCCTAGCCACGGAAGCCTTACGTAATTGAAGGTAGTGTAAGCCGCGTAACTCGCGGCGTGGATCAGTTGCGCAAACCATACACTCGAGACTCATGTCCATAGCGTGCAGAGGCCACGATTTAAGTGTTGCTATCACTTCGGTAATTATCCTTGCTCATTAATATTGTACGAATCAACCTAATGCTCAAATTTCCATACTGCTCGTGTCCAACCGTCTAATTCTGCGTTAAATGGTACTATTGGAATTTGACCCAGCCTGAAATTGAATGCAGCAAGGGATAAAGCGATCGGAAATACAGCAATTGAGCGACTTGATGATAAGACCAGGACGGAGCAGGACTGAAAAGCACTGCTGTGGGATGCAAAAACGGGTACTAAAAACGGATTTTTTGAATGCGTACGTCTGTTCATAATTCAGGCCTGATCTGAATTGAACTCTGCTTTCTGATAGAGACAAAAATTTTACCGTCTGAGTGCCGACCTTCGAAGAACGTCAGCTATAGCTATTGTAGCACTTCCCGAATCGATCCCGTGCGGTGTACCCGGCCGCAGCTCATAGAGCGAAGTCACCGTGATCACAACAAGATCATGATGGACTGCGAGAGTGCGACAGGATCATCACGATGGAGCGTTTTTGGTCTGGCCAGTCTGAATGGTATGTGAGCTTACGTTCGGACAATGAAGGATTTGATCAGACTGAAATATATCATCTCAACCATCGTGCCAAGGCGCTATTGACTCCCCTTATATATATCGCTTCCCTTCCCGACCCGGTCGCTGAAATGCTGCCAAAATGCTGCTGAAATGCAACATTGTTGCGTAGCGCAGACACGTTGACGTGGTCCTTTCATGGAGAAAACTACCTCGAACCTTCAATGACGGGTTTGACTTGAAGTTTGAAACGAAAAATTTTAGTGGCTCAACGAATAACATCAAGTCTATGGCCTATATTATTTGCCTGTAATCTGCTTGCAAGTATTCCTATATACTCGGAAGGTCGGAATTTTGGAATTGGAGGATGGCGTGACACGATCGTATCATATGTTTTTGTGACATGATGATTAGGTCAGTGCTGACAGTCCGGGCCCCGTTCGGAGTGAGTGTTTCCTACGGGCCAGAACACATAAGAATTTTATACTCACTGTTGTAATAGGACGGAGATTCGGCCGTCAGCAATCTCAGCTGTGCAGGACTATATAACGCCCCCGACCATGTTAGCGCACGCCTGCTTCTTACAGTACCTTCTATCCACTTCTAATTACTTTCACCAATGGGCAAATCCAAAGGCCCAGACCACGATTCGGTCACTCTTCGATCTGTTACCCCTGACCTCTCTGAATATGCTCAAGAGGTCACTCAGCTTGCACGCACTATCACTCTGCAACAACATAACCATGATGAACACGGCAATCCTTTTGACGAGCATGTTGAACCCAGCTTAGACCCTAACTCAGGCAAATTTGACGTTGTGCGCTGGATTCGTTCTCTTATGGCCCTCGAGTCTCGCGACCCCGAACGCTATCCAAAGCGTACGGCGGGTATCAGCTTCACCAACTTGAATGCCTATGGGTATGGCAATGCTACGGACCACCAGAAGACTGTCGGGAATGTTTTACTGGACATACCTAAGATGATTCGTGGTGCCATCGGGAGCAAGGGGCGGCGTATCGACATCCTAAGGGACTTTGAAGGGCTTGTAAAGCACGGTGAGATGCTTGTTGTTCTCGGTCCTCCTGGAAGGTAAACTTCGTTTCTCCATGACTTTTGGTCTCTGCTAACACGAACGACTCGCAGTGGATGTACTACTCTTCTCAAGACAATTGCCGGTGAAACGCACGGTTTTTATGTAGGACAGGAGGCCAAGATTAATTATCAAGGTCTGCAGTTGTGTAACATTTTCATAATATTTACAAAACTGAATGTTGTACAGGTATTCCATGGGATACGATGCACAAAGACTTCCGTGGGGAAGTCGTGTACAACGCTGAGACTGATGTGCACTTCCCCAACCTCACTGTCGGACAGACGCTGTCATTTGCTGCCAGAGCTCGTACCCCACGCACGCGACTTCCCGGGGTGACTCGAGAGCAGTGGGCTGAACACCTGAAGAGCGTCGTAATGGCTGTATTCGGTCTCTCGCACACTGTCAACACCAAAGTAGGCAATGACTTTGTACGAGGTGTCAGTGGAGGAGAGAGGAAGCGAGTCAGCATTGCTGAGGTCGCCCTGAGTGGCAGTCCGTTGCAATGCTGGGATAACAGCACTCGAGGGTTAGATAGTGCCACTGCCTTGGAGTTTGTAAGGACGGTCGGCCTCTCATCACGATACTCAGGATCAACTGCAGTCGTAGCCATCTATCAAGCTTCGCAAGATATTTATGACGTGCGTTCGCCTTCGTTTATCTTCATCCCCTATTCATTCTGACGTATCGTATCGTTCCACAGCTGTTCGATAAAGTTACTGTTCTCTATGAAGGTCGCCAGATTTATTTCGGCCGGACTGACGCTGCTAAGAGTTTCTTCGTCAACATGGGCTTTCTTTGTCCCGACCGTCAGACCACGGCGGACTTCCTCACTGTATTTATCTTTATTTTTCCCCTGCGCGAAAATAGCTAATGTAGGACCCTAGTCCCTCACAAATCCTCATGAACGCCAAGTTAGGCCTGGCTTTGAAGGCAAAGTTCCTCAGACACCGGACGAGTTTGCTAAGATGTGGAAGGAAAGCGAGGACCGCAAGAAGCTGCTGCAGGAGATTGATGCATTCGATCGAGAATTCCCTGTTAATGGGGCCCAGTTGGATAAATTCAGGCATTCTAGGAAGACGATGCAGGCAAAGGGAATGTCAGTGTTTCTACTAATCGCAGAAATTCCTTGTCTAATAACTTCTGATGCAGGCGTTCTAAGTCTCCTTACACGATTTCGTGAGCCTTCCCCCATTTCCAGTTATTTTCCCTCATTTACATTCGATGCAGGTTTCCTATGCAAGTACGACTGTGCCTCTCGCGTGGTTTCCAGAGGTTAAGGGGAGACATGAGTCTCTTCTTCACTACGGTATTCGGACAGTTCATCATGGGCCTGATTATCTCCAGCGTATTCTACAACCTCCCGGACAACACGAGCAGCTTCTACTCGCGCGGTGCTCTTCTTTTCTTCGCTATTCTCATGAACGCCTTCAGCAGTGCTCTAGAGGTACGWTTATTTCCCTTTCTACAGCATCAGCGAGCTAATGATAGTAGATTCTTACACTATACGAACAACGCCCTATTGTGGAGAAACATTCTCGCATGGCTCTATACCACCCGGCTGCAGAGGCATTCTCGTCTATGATTTGTGACCTCCCAAGCAAGATCATTACTTCTATTTCGTTCAACCTGGTACTGTATTTTATGACAAATTTACGACGCACTCCTGCGGCCTTCTTTACCTTCCTTCTTTTTTCATTTGCTTGCACTCTTGTCATGTCCATGATTTTCCGCACAATTGGTGCGACCTCTCGCACAATCTCGCAGGCCATGGCTCCCGCTGCTATCGTTATCCTCGCCCTCGTCATTTATACCGGTTTCACCATCCCGACGCAAAATATGCATCCTTGGTTCCGGTGGATCAACTATCTCGATCCCATCGGTTACGCGTTCGAAAGCTTGATGGTGAACGAGTTCAACGGAAGGGAGTTCCCTTGTGTTAGCTTCGTGCCGAGTGGGCCAGCATATGCGAATGCGACTGGTCTCGAGCATGTCTGCAGCACTACAGGTGCTGAAGCGGGTTCGAGCGTGGTTTCTGGTACAGCGTATTTACAAGCGACTTTCAAGTACACGAAGAGCCATCTTTGGAGGTGATATAGAAATTTTGAATGTTGTCAACGGATTGACTAACCTCCGCATGACTTCAACAGGAACTTGGGAATCCTAATTGGCTTCATGATGTTCTTCCTTGGTACATACCTCTTCGCTACTGAGTACATTACAGCCGCCAAGTCGAAAGGGTTTGTTTCTCGTGTGTGATGAAAGGTACCAAGCGCTCACTCCTCTTTCGTTGATATAGTGAAGTCCTTGTTTTCAGACGAGGATACGTCCCTCATCAAGCCCGGAAACGCGAAGATGAAGAAGCCGCTCAGATGGGTGAGAAAACTATGGACAATGATTCTCAGACCACCGACGGGGTTGTGAACGCCATTCAGAAGCAAACGTCAACTTTCCACTGGGAGGATGTGTGCTACGATATTAAGATCAAAGGCGAACCCAGAAGAATTTTGGATCACGTTGATGGTTGGGTAGTACCAGGAACCCTGACTGCTCTCATGGTACGAATATATTTGATCCTCAGTTTTTTTAAGCTTCATGTGCTCACGATGCTGCATTAGGGCGCGTCTGGAGCGGGAAAGACAACACTCTTGGATACTCTCGCTAGTCGTGTGACGATGGGCGTCGTTACCGGTAGCATGTTTGTCGACGGGCATCAGCGTGATAGTTCCTTCCAGCGTAAGACTGGTTACGTGCAGCAGCAGGATTTACACCTACAAACGTCCACCGTTCGCGAGGCTTTGATATTCAGTGCTCGACTAAGACAGCCGCGTGACGTCCCAGACAAGGAGAAGGTGGCGTATTGTGAAGAGGTCATTCGAYTGTTGGGCATGGAGAAATATGCTGACGCTGTCGTTGGTGTTCCTGGAGAAGGTACGATCGCTTTCTTTTTGCGTTCTTGTGTTTCGTATTCATTATCATGTAGGGCTTAATGTCGAACAACGTAAACGGCTGACGATCGGGGTGGAGCTCGCCGCTAAGCCACAGCTTCTTCTTTTCCTTGATGAACCTACGTCTGGCCTTGACAGTCAAACCGCTTGGTCGATCTGCACGCTTCTTCGTAAACTCGCTAACAACGGTCAGGCTATCCTTTGCACCATTCATCAACCTTCAGCACTCCTTTTCCAAGAATTTGATCGTCTGCTCTTCCTCGCTCGTGGTGGCCGCCCGGTTTACTTTGGTGAAATTGGCGAAAACTCGAGGACTTTGATATCGTACTTTGAGCGTCAAGGCGCACACCCCTGCCCTCCTGACGCCAACCCAGCCGAATGGATGCTTCATGTAATTGGGGCTGCCCCAGGAGCTGTGGCATCTAGGGACTATGCCGAAGCTTGGAGAGCGAGTCCGGAATACGCAGAGGTGAAGAAAGAGCTTGCAAGGAAACGCGAGGAACTCAGTCGTCGCCCTCGTGATGACGATGCCAATCCAAAATCAGCAAGCCACGCTGAATTTGCAGCGCCTTTCTGGAAGCAGTTTGGGTATTGCCTCTACCGTGTATATCAGCAGTATTGGCGTACACCTTCCTACATCTATTCCAAGGCGATGCTCTCTATTTTGACGGTGAGTACAGTGCCGCTTGTTTGAGAATTTATCGAGTCTTATTCTCCTGGTTTAGGCGTTGTTTATCGGTTTCTCGTTCTGGAAGGCAGACAACACGCTCCAGGGTTTACAGGATCAGATGTTCTCCATCTTCATGCTCATGACAATCTTCGGAAATCTGGTGAACCAGATCATGCCTCACTTCGTTACTCAACGGTCGCTATATGAGGTCAGGGAGCGCCCTTCGAAGACGTACTCATGGCAAGCGTTTATGTTGGCCAACATCTGCGCGGAAATACCCTGGAACGCGCTCATGGGTGTCTTGATATTCCTCTGTTGGTATTATCCTATTGGCTTGTACAGGAACGCAGAGCCGACTCATGCTGTGACTGAGCGTGGCGGGCTGATGTTCTTGCTTCTGTTGTCATTCCTCCTCTTTACCTCCACTTTCACGAACATGATCATCGCTGCGATAGAGAAGGCGGAGACGGGAGGCAATGTTGCAACTTTATTGTTCTCTTTGACGTTGATCTTTTGCGGGTAAGTGGGATGACTTTTATCTCGTTGACAAGTAGCTGAGGACTTGAATTTTTAAAGTGTCCTTGCTTCTCCGAGCCAATTGCCGCATTTCTGGATCTTCATGTACCGAGTTTCACCGTTCACGTATCTCGTCGACGGCATGCTCTCTACCGGACTGGCTAACACCTCTGCTCACTGTTCAGACATCGAAGTCTCCGTTTTCAACCCTCCCTCTGGACAGACCTGCGGTCAATATCTCCAGCAGTATATTGCTACCGCTGGAGGATCGATCGCGAACCCTGACGCTACATCTAATTGTCAATTCTGCTCCGTCACTTCGACTAATACGTTCTTGGCGAGTGTAAATTCGTCTTACGACTTGAGATGGCGGAATTTCGGGCTTATGTGGGTTTATATCGTGTTCAATGTCTTCGCAGCGTTGTTTTTGTATTGGCTTGCTCGGGTACCTAAGGGTGCGAAAGCCAAGGGTGTCTAAAGACATGACTGCAAGATTTCTCTTTAGTTCATTAGTTTTCGGACGTGCTACCTAGAAAAGTTTAAAATGCTAGTAGACAGAGTAGCGATAATCGTCGTTTGTTTATAGCTCGATTCATATAATCAATCATCATCATACTATTGCACAAGGGTATATGTTACTGTGAGCAGCTGTGACTCGCTGAAAATTCTTGGAAAATTCCTTCACACTATCACACAATATGTAACCATGTTTTTATTAGTTAATCTCACGGGGAACACATTAAAACATTAGTGGGAGATATCTTAGTTGATGGCTTTGTAGCTGATATCCAACAAAGAAGAGGACAGTACTGAGCTGCGCCTGAACTTTTGCTTGGAGCTTTGCCTGGAGAAAGGAAGATAGACGCCCAAATTGCACAATAAGCGCCCACGTGGATTTTCGGCGGTCGGCGCAATGTTTACGGCGGTTACCATATGCATCAGCAACTTGACTTTTCTCCGAACGTCGTATCGACTTTGACCGTCAATTTTGACAGAAATGTTCTCCATTATTGAGCCCTTCGTCAGTCCCAAACTAAGTTGTATCTTGTACAATAACTGTTCTCCTTCTCAATTATGGGGTTCCCGGCTTCCATCACCGCCAGCTGAAAAATTTCTGTATGTAATGCATACGTTTACATACATTCCTCTAACCGTCGACAAGCGTTGCCGTCAGGGAAAATACACACCCGGATGGTCAGAAATTTCTGCTCGAAAGGGGGTTTTCAGGGGCCGTGTTCCAAAATTATAACTTTGACAGGTAGCGTCTTACTCCTAGTAATTACTGAGAGGCTGCTAACAGCTCAACTTCTTTGGTCCTTCAGCGGCCAGCAATACCCACACTCGTTTAGACCCTAGCTTTCTTTTTCTTTTTAAATTTGCTTTCGCTGCTGCTGCTGCTGCTGCAATTGGACGGCGTCAACTGACTTCAACTACACCGACGAATCATGCCGCCTCCTCCATCTCCTTCGACTACAAATCTTCTATCTCCTTCAGGGTTTTCAGACCTTCCTGGACGGCCCTCGACTTCTAGCGACCGAGTCTACTCTCCCGCTTCAAGAGGTCCCGGGAGCATACGGAGTATGGGTACTGGTAGCCCAATGGTGCGTGGTTGCAGTCCCACTTGAGTTTGGTGGCAACGCTAATGAAACTCCTGCATGTCTTACTCAGAGTTCACCGTATGATGCCAGCTTCATTGGACGTCGGCCTGCATCCTCTGCACCCTCAGTCTCTGACAAGGTAGGTTTTGACCGTGTCGCGTCTAACGATTGATCTCGTTCAACTTACCCATTCAATAGTTCTCTTTATCTGCTGACCCTCGAGACTGGGGCTCTGATGTATCGATGAACTTTAAAGAAGAGGATGATTATCTACATAATCCTGACCCTCGACGGGACAGAAAGAACGACCGTGGCGGCACAATGTTCACTGCACGTGGCTTGGCTAACCTGGGATGTCTTTTCATTCTCGGTGCCGCTCTTCTTACGCTATTGTATGTCCTCAGAAGTCCATGAAGTGCGCATCATTGCTAAAAATGATTTAGTGCTGGATATCCATTGATTTCCCACTTCACCAAACATACCATTTCAACCAAGGGTGGATTCAATCTTGGAGGCACTAATGCTACAGGACAGGTCCCAAGTATGGCTGGTAATTACGGACTTATCGACTTGGAGACTCCTCAAGAAGCGTATACCTATCAATCATTTACGGATGGTTCGGAGTTCCAGTTGATCTTCAGCGACGAGTTTAACACCGACGGCCGAACTTTCTACCCTGGAGACGATCCATACTGGGAAGCGGGTGGGTATTATTCCTTCTCAGAGCTTCTGGAGTTCCTACTAATTGGTTTTTTTTACGCTGCAGTCGATTTACATTATTGGCAGGTATGTATGCAGGCGAATTTTCGTGTCAATCTCTTTTACCCTCATCATTCAACAGACGAACAATCTTGAATGGTACGACCCTGAAGCTATCACGACTGTAAACGGAAGTCTTCAAGTCACTCTCTCCAAGAAGCAGACTCATGGCTTAAACTACCAGGGAGGGATGATGACTACATGGAACAAGTTTTGCTTTACGGGTGGGCTGGTGTTAGCCTCCGTCACTCTTCCTGGTGCAAGCAACGTAGTCGGTCTTTGGCCTGCTGTCTGGGCCATGGGAAACCTTGGTACGAATCTATTATTATTTAGTTGGGGTTGGAAATATAAGCGAACCTCTCCTCCTGTGGTGTAGGTCGAGCGGGTTATGGTGCAAGTTTGGATGGCATGGTGAGTTTTATCGCTATAATCTTGTAGATCATCGACTTAAAGATACTAGTGGCCCTACACGTACGATGCTTGTGATGTGGGAACTGCACCTAACCAAACCCTCAACGGCCTGCCGATAGCAGCTACCGAGAACGGAGACGCCTCGCACGGTGGTGTCCTGTCATATCTCCCTGGCCAACGTCTTTCAAGGTGTACCTGCCCTGGAGAGTCTCACCCTGGACCAGTCCACTCGGATGGTACTTATGTCGGGCGCTCCGCTCCTGAAATTGATATTTTTGAAGCGCAGGTGCGTTTTCTTTTATTCTTGAAGTTGGTAAGAAAACTTCAACTGAGAATGTGCAGGTCTCGAATAACATTGGTGGAGTTTCTCAGTCTGGACAGTGGGCGGTGAGCAATGAACTTAGTTAAAAATAGATTCCTTACTCATTCTTAGATATAAAAGCCATTCAATGCTGAATATGTCTGGGACAATACGACTGCCAACCTGATCATTTATCAAGACAACGTTACCACTTACAACACGTATCTTGGTGGTGTTTATCAGCAGGCGACATCGTGTGTTTCTATAACAAGTCAGTCTTTTGGTGTCGCGTGCGGGAAGAGTCGCTGATCACTTTGCATCTTCCATATAGATCAGGATTGTTATCAGCTCAATTCATCCTGTTTCTCTGTATATGGGTTCGAGTATAAGCCTGGTAAGCACTCGGGCGTTTTTTTTTTTTCTTGAAAATTGTTGACTCACGAATTCTTCCTTAGGATTCGATGATGCGGTCCGTTGCATGTCGCGTTGAGATTTTCACTTTTTTGACACAACGTCTCTTTGCAGTATATCACATGGATCAGCAACGGCCAGGCAGCTTGGACCATAAATGCTGCAGGTATGGCCGCAGACTCGAGCGTAGAGATTTCGGCTCGTCCGGTACCTCAGGAACCTATGGTACGCTTTCTGACTCAGCGAACTCCCACTGATACTAAACCATCGCGCGTACCACAGTACCTCCTTGTCAATTTGGGAATATCAGAGAACTTTGGCTATGTCGACTTTGAGCATTTACAGTTCCCTGCGATCATGAATGTTGACTGGATTAGGGTCTACCAACGGAAGGACAGTATAAATGTTGGCTGCGATCCAGAGGATTTCCCTACTGCTGCATATATCAATGAGTAAGTTTGTTTTGCCTTTTTGCGCATGAGCTTGCGGGATTGAATTTCTCTAATCTAATAGGTACCTTGAAGCATACCAGAACCCCAATCTGACAACTTGGGTTGATGATTATAAGCAATCTATCCCGAAGAGTAGCTTCCTCGGACAATGCTAATCGTGTCGCACTTCCTGCTCTGCTCTTCGTTATTCGCATTGCTGTTTCTGCTTTGTTTCGGCGCTCTTAATCTTATTTGGTTGCTGGACTTCTCCCATTTAGACATCATAAATATCATTTTGCTTTCTTGAGTTTGACGTACATCCTTTTTCTCTTTCCTGTTCAATGCACATTTATTGCATTATAGTTTCCCTGGAGATAATTTGTTGCACTTATTTTTGCGGATAGAGACCTAGCGAAAGGCTGAGAAAACACAAAGCGCCGGTGATGATAAACACGGGCAGCCGGCTGTGAAGAAGATAGAGGGGCAGGCAGCCGGCCGCATGTACTTAGCGTCAATTTTCAATGAAGCGTTAATTTTCAATGAATGTGAATAAGCACACGTGCCCACCTTCAGTTATGTAAGCGGGATGTTGAATGGGAGTCAGCCTTTCGACCGTATACTTGTACTGCGACGGGAAGACTGTACAGAGGGGCGGCACCACCGTACACAGGAGCGGCAGTAGTAGACGTGCGCGGCTGGTATCTGGAGGGAATGCATTCCATACTGGCGTTGTGTGAATAAGGTGTGTACTCAAACATCTGATGTGCTCTTATCCCCCTCTCTGAACTTCTACGTTCCTTTTCAGCATTGTCCTGTTCTACTGGCTTCCCTCGCATCCTGTACCTGCGGCCCCATCGTCTCCTGCCCCTTTCTCCTCAACACCTCTGTTACCAGCTGGTCAAGCCTACCGCGGGTCTCTTCATGCTTGTGTAGTTTGGGCCAGCAGGCTTTCCACAGTGCACGCCTCGTCACGCTCTCCATCGTTTGTCTGTACTGTCCTGCTGTACGGCGCTAACCCGCTCTCTCTCTCTCAACAGCCCATACACGGGAACGGAGGGTCTATACCCCACCGCACACCCAAACGGCTTCTCTGCAGGCACCTGGGGTGCCCTGCCTTGGCACCATGTCTCTATACGGTCCCTGTGTACTGCTGTACGGCGCCTCTCTGCTTTCCCTTAGCCAACCGTACGCGGGTACGGTGGGTCTATACCTACCGCTCACCCGGACGGCCTATCTGTTTTTTCTTGGCCTCCCTGCCCTGCTGTACTGCTGTACAGCACCTCTCGTCTTTCCCTCAGCTGCCCGTACCCGAGTACGGTGTGTTTGTACGTACCGAACGCCCGTACGGCTTCTTTGCAGGCACCTGGGGTGCCCTGCCCTGGTACCATGTCTCTATACGGTCCTGCCCTGCTGTACCGCTGTACAACGCCTCTCCTCTTTCTCTCAGCTACCCGTATGCGTGTACGGTGGCGCTCCACCTACTGCACACCCCTGTACCGCTGTACAGCGCCTCTCCTCTTTCTCTCAGCTGCCCGTACGCGTGTACGGTGGCGCTCTACCTACTGCACACCCGGACGGCCTATCTGCTCTCTCTTAGCTGCCCTGCCCTGCTGGCTGTACTGCAGTACAGCGCCTCCCTACGTGCTCTCACTCACCCGTACACCTGTACGGCGGGTCTATAACTGCCGCACACCCGTGCGGCTCACGCCTCTGATGTCACGCTGTACGGCCCCTCTCAAAATTCTCTCAGTCGACCGTATACGGGTACGTGCTCTCACTCACCCGTACACCTGTACGGCGGGTCTATAACTGCCGCACACCTGTGCGGCTCACGCCTCTGATGTCACGCTGTACGGCCCCTCTCAAAATTCTCTCAGTCGACCGTATACGGGTACGGCGGGTCTATACCTACCGCTCACCTGTACGTTCTATCTGCTCTCTCTCAGGCTGCCCTTTACGGCGGTGCTGTACCGCCGTACGGCGCGTCTCAACTCTCTCTCTCCCAGGCGCCCGTACGCGGGTACAGTCGGGCTCGCCATTGCCATTCTAAATCTATTTCTAATTCGAACTTATTCTAACCCTTTCATCCTCCTGATCTTCCTCCTGTTCCATGCCGAGATGAACGCTTTTGTGAAGATGATAGCCCTTTGTTGTCGCATGTAGCTCACCGGCTTACGGATACGACCAATACCACTGTTTCCACATTCAGCTGCACTTGAGTTAATTCGTGTGAGTGTTGCATCTGCCTCTGAGTAGTTTTTCAGGAATGATGCTGACGAACACTTGGTATGCCCTTTAGCATGGAACCCATCGATAACAAACAGTGTATTGGCGAAGAATCTTGGCTCCCGTGTTAGACAATAGGGTCCCAATGCACATGCAAAATCGTACACCACCCGTTTAGGGGCTTTCGGCCAGCGGGTTATCATTGCCGAGAACATGTCGTTTCGACCTTCTCCCTGTGGGATGCAATGGAAGCCATAGCAGATGCTGTGAGTACACCATACTGCCATTATTCCACCAGTCAGGCGCTGTTCACTATATTGTGCATAATACTTGGAGCATTTCCCCCCTCTCTTCACGTTACCCTCGGCTTTCTCATCATACCGAAGGCCAGGATATTTCGGCCGCATTTGTATTTGCGGCAGGCTGTAGCAAGTACCAGTCTAGATCACATCTTCCATTAGCCTGAACATGCCATGGATTATTGGTGCTCACCTCCTCCCATGATATGCTTTTCTCTGCCTGCGGTCTCATCAATGGAATAGGTGTAGTATCTAATACTATCAGTCTGTTCATGACCTCTGTACCACGCTGCAGCATCCATCGGCACATTCCCAAGACCTCCTGGGAGTATTTGTTCATTGAGCGTCTTTCCAGCTCGATGATATGATACAGCGACGGGATGCAGAACAGTAAACTTCCTGTCTCAGCACCGGGGTTTTCCACAAACCCTTGTAATTGCGCTAGTCCTTCACCATTCACCATTTGCATGGTGGATTCTTCAGCGCTTAACTGCCCTGCAAATCAGTTTCGATTGTCTCTATTCTGTAAAACCTCTGCTCACCTGATCAAAGAACACTACATGCCTTCGGCTGGGATTATACGCTGTACTCCCATACCCTCTTCCAGTCCCGACTGTTCTTCTGAAGAGCACCAGCAGATCTGCATTTACTCCCTCCAGATATGCTTCTATCCTAAGAAGTTCCTCTTTGAGCTCCAACAGTCTACCGCTCTCCTCGCTGCTCCCTGGCCTTGGTTGTGCATGAGCTGCTTTTTGGATCCAGCGATGCAAGCATCCACGCTCGCTGGCCTCAACCAACCATTCTTGATTGCCCACCGCTTTTCGCTTGCGCTGTGCTGACGTCTCATCCGTTGTAGTGGGAGGACGAAGACTGTTCGTAAGGTGTTTTCTTCCAAACGCCAAGGTGACACCATCCCAAATTATATTTTCTGGACACACTCCACAAGTCGGACAGACCATATCACCATCTATATCTTGGAGTCGAACGTATGCGAACCACGCCGATCGGAACAAGCTCTCACCGACAAAGACGTCTCCCCCAGCTGCATATCTCCGAGCTGTATATTCCACCCATGCTGCAAATGGTGTTTCTGATAGCGTGAATGCACTAGTGTAATCATCCAGGAGCTCATGGGTGAACATGGCGGAATTGTTGAAATTGAAGATTCCAAGTTCTCGTGGCTCGGGTCCAATGTAACGACGTTGCTCCTTCGGACATTGTGAACATCTTTGCAGCTCGACTTTTGACTTGACCGCCTCGGTAAGTGTGTATACCGTACATGCTTTAACGATGATCTTTTCGCCTTGGTTGTAGAACGATCGGCCATTCCTGCAAGGGCATGAACCAGCCTTGTCAAGCGCAATTATATCTGGCACGACCCTTAACGGTGGTGGGGTACGGTAATGCTTGATATCGGTAGGAAGTTCTGCCCAAGCCGGTGCATTCACGGGTAGATGTGATACAGCGATCTCTCCTTGAGAGCCTGTCTGTGATGGCATATCTGCATGTTGTATTAGTTGGTACTCGGGACCGATGGTTTGTATTTTCAACTCACATATATTGGCTTCGTCAATCTTACCATCGTTTTCTTCGTCTCTCGCATTAGGATCCCCTTGAATAAGTTTTTGCAAATAACTCTGTGCAGCCGCGATATGCATGCAGTGTGCAGCACGATCCTTGGAACACCTCCAAACCCCCGCTCCTGTATCCAGCCCTTCGTGCGTGACAACAGCACGTTCAGAGAGGCTTTCAAAATGCCCACCCTTTCCTACGGAAAAGCGATTACGCCAGACATCTGCCTCGTCTCCATTTGCCTCCTTCTCTCTTGTGAAAAGAATCGTTTTCTGTATAACCCCTAATAACCGACAATCAGTTTCCATCTTCAATGGTGTTCTGAACATCTTTACCTTCCTGGATAGCTGCACCTATAATCTCCGTTCCTGCATGAGCCTTGTAGAACACCTTGTGCACGCATTCATGGTCTCTGTCTGGGCACAAGCATGCTATCACCGTCTCGGTCCCCCGGCGTGTTGCTTGTAGATGGTACCAATGGTCCTTACACATTAATCAGTACAGCTTCTTGGCCACTTGCTAAATACACCTACCGAGCCTTTGCCCTTTTCGAGTGACCATCCTTCCACCACAAATAGATTGGCCCACAATTTAAAGAATCCTACAGCTTCTGCACGAA
>RCHF01001619.1:0-12945 GCA_003987895.1 Neonothopanus nambi | reverse complement strand
ATCACCACTGTAGTAACTTGATTGGTCAGCCTGCATCTGTAGATGCAGGCCAGTACAAATTCATAGGCAATCCTTTGCCATCTGGACACATCTGACAAATGCCTTCATGGTTCTTGTTCTTGCATCTCAACACATTGTCTTCCTGTACTTCCTAAACCTTGGATCATCAATAAAATATAAAATGTGAACTCAAACAACAAACCAGCCAAAAAAGAGAGAGAGAGAGACAAGGAAAAAATGGATGGACAAAGCAGTAATAGAGAGGCCAGCTTAATGGTCGGAGCAAGCAAAAGAGAGGGCCAGACACACCAGCAGGCAAAAGGATTACTAATATTGTTCCGATCAAAACGGAGGCCAGCTTAACGGAACGAGGCTGACATGGAGAGTACCCAACAAAAGAACGAATTCTACATTACATTGCGAATTCGTAATACTTGGTCATATCACTTGTCAGACATGCACACAACATCAGATTAGATTGTTCGATGTACAGGTCAAGTTGTTCGATACACAGATCAGATTGTTTGATGTGCAAGTAAGAATGTTCGATGTGCAAGTGAGATTGTTCAACACACAAGTAAGAATGTTCAATGTGAGAGTGAAAATGTTTGATGTGTGAGTGAGAATGTTCGATGTATGAGTGAGATTGTTCAACATACAGGTCAGATTGTTCAGCACACATGGATGTCAATAGTATCAATGTCTGATTTTATTTTTTGGCAGAAAGGACCTTCATATGATAACATTCGCCTTCAGACCACAAGTACACAACTCCCACTTGGTCTTCATCATTGAAACCTTCACCTCTGTCTTCACCTGCACCTCACGGACAAGGTTAAGCCAAATGTCACGGACAGTATGGGTGTTCTTGGTGACCTTCCGCATGAGGTTATCATCGAGGCAATCACATAGAACGGAATGGGCTTGACTTTCAAGCTGGGTCCACTGGTTATAGATAGCCAGCTTTGTAGAGTAGTCAACAGCCTTGTAGTCTGCAGGATCAGGGGGTTGGGGGGGCTCATAGTTCATGTTGAACAGGTGAGAAATACCAGCAGCAGAGGCAGCGATGTTCCATTGTTCATGGAAGATAGTGAAGTTAGAACCATCAGGAATCACAGTAGGTACTTTGGAGAAGTAGTCGGCACGGTGTGAGAAGGTAGTCTGAGTAGTCATGGGTACAGCGGGGGATACAAAACCACAAGGGAGTGGGGCGACTTCCTCGACGGTGGCTTTGAGTCACGTTGACGGAGTTTCGTCCCTAACACAGATATTGATGTCAGAGACAGAATCTCGGGGTGCATTGGAGGCTTCGGACATGGTGGGGAATTATTTTGGGGGAATTAATTGAGACGCAGCAGAATTTTAAATGACAGTTATGTAGCAGGGCTCGGGGCCCATAACCTATAGAGATATAAAAAGATAGAAATAAGTAAGTAGGAGCTCACCTCAGAGTGCAGTTACAGAGTAAAAGCGTCTGAGGTGGCAGTAAGTCCAAGAATCAGTATATAAGAGGACTGGGAGGGTATATATGTGTACCCTCCCGATAATGAGAAGAGATGCTTGGCATAGGGCCAAGCTATATACACAAAAGGAAAGTCAAAGCTAGCTACTTGAGTCCATGTTTGTAACTAAAGAGGCCGTAACGGTATATACTCCAACAGTTTTCTGTGTAAGTCACATAGGACACTGCAAACACCCACAAGAATGCTGGCAACTCTGAATCATTCAAGATGGTACATACACTCAAATGTTACCCAGTGCCTTCTCTCCACTACCCCATTTGACGCTGACAAATATGCTGTTGTTCTCTCCAGCTTTATACCATGTTTTGCTGCCCACACTTCCCATATCTTGTTATTGAACTCCCCTCCTCCATCTATCCTCACACATCTCAGCCTCTCCCCTGTCTCTCGCTCTGCAGACACTCTATACCTTTCAATAGCCTCTAAAGTAGTCTCTGCCTCCTTGTCCTTCAAGTAGTAGTCCTTTGCAAAGGAGGTGCACCCATTGACAATTGGCATAGAGTATAGATAGCCTCCCCTTGCTTGCATACACATAGGGCCTGTGAGATCTGTGTGTACTCACTCCAGAGGGTGCCTCTCATGAGGGACTTTGGTGTCAAAGGAATGGCAAATAGCCTTCCCTATGATGCAGTCAATGCACTTCCCATTCATGGTCATAGTGGTGACATGAAGCCCATCAACCAGTTTTCGCTGGAGCATAAGTTCAATCTGACTTATACCTGCATGAGCAAAGCGATGGTGCCAAGTCTCAAGATCAACAGGTTGATGGAGGGAACATGAGCAAGCAGCACCAAAAGCGACTAGGGGGGGTGACAAGGCTTTTGCTTTAAGTCTATAGAGGCCACTGGACCCTATGCCAGTGAGGAAGTGAACACCTGCAGGGCTGTAGAATTTTGCCATACCATGGCTGAACAAGACCTGGTATCCAAGTTGGTCTAGCTGGGCAATAGAGATGAGATCGGAGGCGATGTTGGGTGAGTGGAGAGCATTTTCAAAGGTAAGGACAACTTCCCTACCATCCTCATATAGCACCTTATGTGCTCGACCCTTCCCTATCACTTCAAGCAGGGCTATATTTATCCTATGAGAAAGTGAAAGAGAAAGGATAAGAAAAAGAGTTGATTTTACTAGTGTAAAAAGACTCTTAATAAAATTAAGATTTCATATGCAAAATTCAAGGTGAAATAGTCGCTTTCCCATGCTCTTTCCCATGCAGAAGTAACTCAATTTATCTGAAGAAAAAGTCTATGCAAAAAGAAAAATTTGCCACTTGCAATTCTTTAAAAATTTCCTGTGCAAAAAAAAACTCTTGAGTGGGGAGTTTTTTTTTGCACAGGAAATTTTTAAAGAATTGCAAGTGGCAAATTTTTCTTTTTGCATAGACTTTTTCTTCAGATAAATTGAGTTACTTCTGCATGGGAAAGAGTGTGGGAAAGCGACTATTTCACCTTGAATTTTGCATATGAAATCTTAATTTTATTAAGAGTCTTTTTACACTAGTAAAATCAACTCTTTTTCTTATCCTTTCTCTTTCACTTTCTCATAGGATAAATATAGCCCTGCTTGAAGTGTATAATCTTAAAGGTTGTATTCTCCTCTGAGGACTGTCCCACTGCCATGTACAGGGTATATGTCTCAAAGTCAGCTTGATCTCGGAAGAAATGGTCTGTGGCAGCTGAGTCGGCATATACCTCACCCTCCAAGCATCATGAGGTGATTGATGCCATAGCATAGTGTTGTGGGATCTCTCCCACTGCCAGATTTGCTCCAGGAGCAGCAGGGTTCATGTCTTTCCTCCCTTTCCACCATGCCAGGTACTGACCCTCCTTTCCACCCCCTTTCCAGTAGCAGTCCTCCTTTACATGACCCTCTCAACCACAATTATCACACTTCTTCCCACCCTTTGGACCCTTAGACATCTGAGCTGCTATAAGTTTCCTCTCCAGCTCCTCGATCCGAGATAGGACTGCCACATGAGCTTGCGCAGAGATCTGAGCCCCTGACACCACCTTATCATTCTGATCCTCAATACAGGAATATCCTAAGGAAATCTGCTGGATCACAGCAGCTGAGGAAGGATAGGTTGACATCATAGTGATATTTTGAATGATTGTATCAAACTCCTTTGTGGGGAAGGCTGCTAGAATGATCTGACAAAAAGTGGCATCATCAATGGTATTCCCCACCTCAATAGCCTCCTTCCACAAGGTGCAGATTTGTTTGAAGAAGGTTTCAAGGGGCTCAGATCCTTTGAACAGGTAGGATCGAAGCCGTCACTCAGCAAGGATCTTTCGCATGTTGTCCTTGGCAGCATATTCCTTCTCAAAGTCTTCCATCAGTTCTTTTGCAGTCTTTGAGTTGGAATTGGTGATAAGCAAAGGAAGGTCGTCTACATAGGCTTCAATTACCCCTTTAGCACAATTGTTCCTGAACTGCCACTCATTGAGTGATGGCAAGGTTGAGTAGACTGGTGTGGGAGCTGGTGCAGTGCTGGCAGGAGGCTTTGAAGCAGAAGCTGAAGTTTAGGTCGCAGTAGAGGTTGCAGAAGCAGAAGCAGCAGCAGCAGCAGGAGCCTGAGCAGGAGCAGGAGCCTGAGCAGGAGCAGGTGGTTTCAGTACAGTACCATCAATGTAACCATATAGGCCTTGGGTGCGAAGCACATTTTCGATTTTTCATTTGACAGGTGCCCAACTCAGTTGGACACCTCCATCAAATTTTTGGTCCTCTGGCACTTCAGAGATAGGTGGGGGAATAGCGCTGTTACTAGCCATTTCAGTCAGGTCGTTGTTTTCAAGGTCAGGGTCTATAGTCTTCTAATGTTCAGTGTTATATTGATATAGGTTAGCAGCAGATGGGGCCCATAACCTGTAAGACACAATGTAAGTTTAATCCTCAGACTCGCACTGAAATAAGGTGATCAAGACTCTGTAATTGATAAGTACCTGTAAGACACAATGTAAGTTTAATCTACAGATACAATCAGTCTCAAAGTTATCAAAAACAAGTAAGCTAACTCACCCTCAGACTTGCACCGAAATAAGATGATCAAGACTGAGGGTGGACCAAGAAAGGCTAGCTATTTTATGAGAGCTTGCTCATACTTTGGAGTGAGCTATTGGTGCATGAAAAAGGAAATGGAAAAACAAAATAAGTGAAATTTTCTGCCAATGCATGAGATAGAAAGGGATAGAAACAAGTAGAACGATCTCCTGCAGAAAAGGTGTGATCATGGCAAAGATATGAGTCAAGAAAGAAAGGAAAAATAAGTAACCCATCAAGAAAGTTCCTGCCAAGTGCAATGTGACCGCACAGGTCTCAAACTACTGCTTTGACCTCACATCAACAGCCATCAGAGGGAGAGCTGAGCCACCAAGATATGGCATACATTCCAGGTAGTGGGAGATTATTTGATATGAAGACAGTGGTGGGGGACAGGGATCCTCTCATGACAGAGAAGGAGAAGTGGGACAGGCATGTGGGTATTGCAATGGTGGTAGGTGTTAGAGATAGGGAGGGGGAGGAGGTGACAATGTTTACGATTATCTGCCCAATTGAAATTGAGGTGATGAGGTGAGGGAGGTTGATAATGGGAGATCCTGAACACCTTCTTGTAGCTTGCCAGACTTTGATGTAGTTAGAGAATGTATATTAGCTACAGAGTATTCAGATACTGAATGTGGATCACAGGTATCTGAAAACTTACTGTTCAAGATACAGGGACTTGAGAGTATCAGGATACTTGCTGGTCCATCATTCCTGATGCAAGTATTGAGGTACTGAGGACCATCTAATCAATTGGAAGGGTATCAGGATACTCACCGGTTCGTCATTTTTGATGTGAGCATTGAGGTACCAAGGACACTGGATAATTTGATCAAGGTACGAAGTGGGTATCACAAAACTACTGGAGTATTGAGACACTGAAGGTAATGCAAGGAGTTTTGAGATATCCAGAGGCTGGGTTGCTGGAGTGAGCATCTAGATACTGAGGGTAAGGTGGGAGTACTGAGATATCTGGAAGCTGGTTGACCATACCCCAGGTATTGAGACACTGAGGATGAGCAGAAAGTTTTGAAATACCCAGAAGCTGTTCAGCCCAGGCAGTGGGTATCAAGGTACTGCGAATAAGACAAGAGTGTTGAAATACCCAGACAGTGAGCAGCCTAGGGAGCAAGTATCCAGACACCAGCAATCAAGAGTGAGTGAATGAGGATGAGAGAGAGGGTGAGGATGGGTGTAGTGAGACAGCAGTATTGGGATACTGGGGGTAGGCAGAAAGTTTTGAAATACCCAGATGCTAAGTGGCTCATGTAACAAGTATCRAGATACTGTGARYAAGATGAGAGTGTTGAAATACCTGGATGCTGAGTGGTTCATGTAACAAGTATCGAGATACTGGGAATAAGATGAAAGTGTTGAGATACCTGGATGCTGAGTGGCTCATGTAACAAGTATCGAGATACTGTGAATAAGGTGAGAGTGTTGAAACACCTGGACAGTGAGCAGCCTAGGGAGCAGGTATCGAGATACCATGGGTGAGGCAATGTAGTCCTGAAAACACTAGAATGTCAGGCACCATAGAAATACTGAGAGACGAAATTGAGAATATTTGGAGGAAAATAAATAGTAGGATATAGGAATACTTACCTGGAAGAACATAGAGCAACACAGACACCCGACTCACCAACGGCCAGGGTATGGCATTGGTGAGTCAGGTGTTGACATTGAGATACCGTCGGGTGTTGAGATACCACAAGCACAAGTGCAGAGATACTGCTGACAAAATTATATAATCATTATTTTTTGTTTATGGTTTAGTTGACATGTGATCTACTCTAAAAGACTTAAATCATACAATAAAACACATAGTTTGTCCTGCCCGACTAGGCTCGTGACCAGCCTGCCTTTTTAGGAGTTAACGGCTACACTAGTAAACTGCTGTAGGCAGGCTGGTACACTTTGAAGGTTTGTGAGTGACGGACCATGGAGTTTGAAAACTTACAGGGAGCCAACGTCAGAAAGATCATCAGCTTTGATCATCCCTCGAGAACCTTAAAAATTGTTGGCTTTCTGCAGCTTATTGCTCCCCTTTTTTGCTACCAAAAATTTTACATATAATACATCAGGGATTTGAGGAGAAAATGCTATAAGCAGATAAGCTTAGATAAGGGACGGCAGGGGTTTGGCAAGGGCTTATAAGGGAATACCAGACCTTCGCTGTCCCTTATCTAGGCTTAGCTAATGTATCAGGGACAACACAAGTTTCCTGATGTAACTACTGATACTTCTAAATAGCTCTGGCAACTTTTATCTCTCCAAACTATGAGAAAACGCCGAAAATAAAGGTCCATCAAACGATTGAAACTCCGCGGTCCGTCACTCACAAACCTTCGAAGTGTACCAGCCTGCCTACGGCAGTTTACTAGCGTAGCCGTTAACTCCTAAAAAGGCAGGCTGGTCACGAGCCTACTGCCCGACTATCATAGCTGGCCGGCACGTCGCTGATTAAGTCCCGGCGCGTGGGTTTTATTGACAACACTACACGTAGGCTATCCGGATGAAGTCCCGGCACATGGGTTTTAATGACAATACTACACATAGGCTATCTGCCTGTTCTTTCCAAGTGATAACTCACTGTCAATTTACACCAGGGAGTAGACATAAAACATTACTGGAATACTGTACTTGATTGATTTGTAACTGGATGTGCAGAGAGAAGTGTAGCAAAGTAATGGGAAATGATACTGTAGTAAAGGAATATAAATAAATAGCACATTTGCATAGTAAATAAGTTAAATGTACTTGATAAACTGCAAGAATGCTCATAAACAACCAAGAAAAGATGCATAAGATGAGTACGAGTACTCACACTTTCATATGGCCTGACTGCCGGCTTACCCATCCTTGGTAGTGACTCTTCCAATTCAGGCCGTCCGACTTCAAACTTCTTAAAATTCCCATGATGATCACGATAACCCTGAAATTCCCCAGGATATCCTCTGAGCTCAGATGGGTACACTTGATGAGGCGGTGCGTATACAATATGATTTGATTCTGTAAGATGGTCCCCTCGTACATTCCAGTATCCTACTCGTGAGCGGCTCTGCCCGTGAGCTTGGCCATAACCATGAGCAGGAGAAGGTTGTGATGACGATGTAGAATACGGTGAGGGATAAGGTGTTCGTTGAGGAACATTCGGAGAAGGATTAGGTGAGTGATTCCGAGAAGAGGATTGTGGAGGTTGAGGAGGTTGGCTAGGATGATTCGGAGAGTGCTGAGGCCGCGCGCTTGCTGGAGGCTGAGGTGATCGTTGAGGTGAGGGGTTTGGGTTTGACTGCGGAGATCGTTGAGAATTCTGGTAAGTTGATTGGTGGTGTTGTTTTTGCTGCTCCTGCCTCTTTCTTTCTATCAAAAATGATTCCGGTGGGGCAGGGAGTGGGAAATGTGGCATGTCACTATATGAGGAGTTCTTCGGGTCTTCTGAGACATGATACAAAGAGCTATTGCGTGAACGACTAGAAGGATTGGCCCTCATTCCCTCTGGAGCAAATTGAATGCCGCTATCTCGCGATCGAGCAGAGCTTTCGTTACTCCTTACCCCCTCGGGAGCAGGCTGGATAGTGCGATCCGGTGGTCGCGATCGAGACCGTTCACGCTCCCGAGTACGCGAGCTAGATCGTGTGGGCGAAACACTAGCTGCTGCCGCTGCACTCGCACTCGCACTCGTAGAAGTAACGGGTACAGGAGAAGACGCTGGTATCACATTATAGCTAGTGGACGATGACCCATGACCAGTAGTAGTATTATAAATAACCGTAGAAGATGACCCAACGTTGGAACTGGCTCTGGAAGTAGTACCAGAATGTGCAGGAGAAGAATATCTCGATACCTCTACTACTCTTGGAGGTGTAGGCAAGGGATTAGCTGGTCGAGTGTTCAGATTTACACTTCCCACGCTACTACTATTGGGAGGAGTGACACAGGCATTGGAAGATGCTGCCGCGGCAGCAGAAGCAGATGAAGTTCCCTGAGAAGTACTTCTCGAAAAATAACTGCCGTTCGAAAGATCGTGGTGTGGATTGACTTTACTAGAAGTCCCAGCAACAGGCGTCGTTTGCTGAGAAGATGGACGAGATGCGCGGAAATGATGATGGTGTCTCTGATCTCGAGAGGAGGACGTTGGTGTTTCCGGGATGGAAGATAAGCCATTAAAAAGAGCAGGAGCAGTATGGTTTCGACCGAGGGGCTTTGCAGACTGGGAAATTGGGATATCGTCTATGACGAGAGGGCTGAGCATACTGGACGGCTCATCAACAAACATAGTGACACCACTCATTGAGGGAGTCGACGCAGAGTGACGTGAGGAAGAAGCATGACTCTGCGACACCGAACGCGAATGATTTGTCGAGGCAGAAGGAGCCAACCTTTCCATGCTAGAAGTCACGGAATCGATTGAGGGCATAGTGTTGCTACGAGCTAGAGTGTTTGTGTTGTCTGGACCCCCCGACCCCCGATAATGATCTGGAGTACGAACTATACGAGTGGAAAAGGTCGTGCGAAGAGTGCGAGACGATGTCGGGTCATTCACAGTGGGGGATGGATCATTAGGAGCAGAGGCACGATTATGCGAAGACGCAGCCGCATAGGCAGAAGCAGAAGTAGAAGATGATGGAGCCTGCGTTGAGGTCTGATACATTCTAGGTCTCTGCAGCGGTCCATTTATGTCAGGTAGATCGTATTTCTTTACAGTAACTGCTGCTGCTGTAGAAGCTGAGGATGTGGATGTCAGACGTTCGAAGGAACTTGGCGGAGGCTCTGAAGCGTGGCGAGCTGACCCGGAAGCTTGTCGCGTAGGACGAGTGCTATTATCATCGAGAGTTCGAGGGTTCCAAATCCACGGAGTTTCTGGAGGAGCACCATCTACACCTGGACCATACAACTCTTCCCTGTGAAAGATCAGCTTAGCAGTGATATTGCGGATGAAAGGACGTCCTGTACCTTGGGATCATATTGGTCAAGCCTAAAGGATTGTCTGATAGTTCGCTAGCCAGATATTCTGCACTAGGAGGCTTTGGAACGCGTTTGTATGGATTATGAGATGCGCCACCTTGGTGAGCCCATGCAGCGCCAGGAATCCAAGAAGTACTCGAGACTTGTGAAGATGGATGTTGATTCCAGTTGAATCTTGGATTTGGTTGCCATTGACCTGCTTGCCAAACCTGAGGGTTTACGTTGTAGCCAGTAGGTATTGGAGGAGCGCCAGAGAAAGGCTGAGGCCAACGAGCTTGGGACATGGCATTGGAACTCATCGTAGTCACCGTCCAACCGACCAGAGCGTCATGTGACCTTTCCGCTTTTACCTCCACCACCATGCCAGACTCTTTTTTCTCTTCCTCCAAACCGCGAAAAAGGAAGCGTTCTGATGCTGGGCCTAGCAATCTAAAGAAATTACCCCGAAAGTCCCACACAAATGGCCTGACAAAAAAGCGAAAACTGGACGAGGAACTCGACTCGGACCATACAAACAACGAGGACGAAGCAATTGATGATCTCGACTTGAGGCCAGATTCAGACGAGGATGTTGACAGTGGAGTAGAAGACCCAGATGAAACGCCTGCTGAAAAACGGTTGAGGTTGGCTAAGTTGTATTTAGACAGTGTGAAGGAAGGCTTGAGTTTAGGTATGTATTACCTTTTTTCCCCAATAGTGAGCTTGATTCTAAAACATATCTCAGCGGAGGGCGAGTTCGATGCTGCTGAGATTGACAAGGAGCTTATTTCCGCTCGACTAAAGCAGGATGTCATGGAACATTCAGGAAAAGTACACTTATTCATAGCGGACTCAGTAAAACAACCATGTTTGCATTCAAACATCATCATTCTAATGTCCCTTCTCTGTAGTTTGATTTTTCTCAACCTCCTAGAGCTGCCTTACGCACCAAAGGGCACAGGTTTTCGGTGACATCCGCCGTCGCGTCCGACTCAGCCAAATTTCTCTTCACGGCAGGGAAAGAAGGGCATATATGCAAATGGGACCTTTCTTCAGGCAAAAAGATCACTACACTCTTCAAGACGAAACCACTCACTGGCAACAGGAAAGGCAAAAGCACTAACTCGGACGCAGAGTTGCAGGGTCATACGGACGAAGTTCTTACGCTCGCTCTCAGCGGAGATGGAAAATATCTCGTTAGCGGCGGAAAAGACAGAAAAGTCGGTGTATGGGATGCTGAAAGTGGGACATGGATCAAAGGTTTTGTGGGACCTATGGGACATAAAGATTCTATATCTGTGAGTTCTGCTCATTTCTACACTAGATTCACCTTCCTTATTCTCTTGCAGGCTCTCTCATTTCGTAAAGGAACCCATCAAGTCTACACCGGCTCCTTTGACCGTACTGTCAAAGTCTATGACCTCTCCCCGACTGTGATGGGTTACGTCGAGACGCTTTTTGGGCATCAAGATTACATCCTCTCCCTCGATTCCCTCCGCGCAGAAACTTGTGTCAGTGCTGGTGCACGGGATCAAACAATAAGATTTTGGAAGATTGTAGATGAAACACAGTTAGTGTTCCGTGGTGGTGGTAGGAGTAAGGTTCGCGAAGTGATAGAGGGCGAACTCAGAGCAGAAGACGAAGATGAGGTGCAGGGGGCTAGGGAAAAGAAGAGATTTGTTGAAGGAAGTCTAGAGTGTGTTGCCATGGTTGATGAAGCTACCTTCGTAAGTGGAGGTGATAGTGGGTATGTAGTATTTTCCTGCTCCTTCGACCCTTGATCTTACTTGTATTCAGCTCCTTGTGTTTATGGACGACTCAGAAGAAAAAGCCCGTTCATACGCAGCCCCTCTCACATGGATTGCATGAAGTTTACTCTGAGACCTTAGGAACTATTCAAACGCCTCGATGGATTACCGCTGTAGCTAGTCTGCGTTATTCTGATCTTTTTGCATCCGGTTCGTGTTCATCCCATGCTCCCAATGCATGTGTGCTGATTTTCGCGCCATCAGGCTCTTGGGATGGCTCCATTCGCCTCTGGCAACTCGACTCCAAGCTCAAATCGTTTTCTCTCGTTGGCACACTCCCTACCCCCGGCGTTGTCAACTCACTTCAATTTGTAACTCCTCCAAAAGAGTTTTTTCAAAAGGCATCTTGGTTATCGCCAAGTACCTCTGCATCAACAAATGGGACAAGGAATGAACCAGAAACGGCTACAACAAAAGTCAATTCAGGCGCTACTCCGCTGCTTCTGGTTGCTGGCGTAGGCCAAGAGCATCGGTTAGGTCGGTGGTTGACCGTGAAGGAAGGAGTAACGAATGGTACAATAGTGTTTGCTTTGTATCCTCAGACGTTTAATTCTTCACGATAAAGTACACTACAATTACGGTATTAATATCCACTTATTACCACTTGAAGGCAGAAAGCCAACTAAAAGTTTCCCGATGTTGTCTGTCGAAAAAACTGTGCTGTTTACATAGCTTTTGGCGAACGCGTCGTAGTCGGTCACTTGCTCTCTGACCAGCTCTGACCTCACCTCTACTTATCTTGTGAACACTCATCGATACACAATGTCGATGCAAATTTTCGGTGAACAGGTAGTTATCTGCCTAAATAATCTTCAATCTCCACTCATTTGGCACTTTGGCGTAGGCAACAGAGGAGAAGGCAGAAAATGCGCGTCTTTCTTCTTTCGTTGGTGCGCTCGCGCTCGGAGACCTCGTAAAATCTACGCTTGGTCCCAAGGGGATGAATAAAATTCTACAATCTGCATCGAGTGGCGATATCAATGTTACTAACGACGGTGCCACTATATTGAAAGCGATCCAGCTCGATAACGCAGCCGCCAAAATTCTCGTAAACATTTCCAAGGTTCAAGATGACGAAGTCGGGGACGGGACGACGAGTGTCTGTGTATTGGCTGCGGAGCTGTTGAGAGAAGCCGAGAAGTTAATTGCCCAGAAAATCCATCCACAGACGATAGTGGAGGGTTTCAGGATCGCTAGTGCCGCCGCACTGAAGGCTCTGGAGGGTGCTGCTGTGGATCATTCGTGCGTTTTACTCAGATCGTCATACGGTTGCTTGCCAACATGTTCTTTAGCTCGGACCCCGCATCGTTCAGGAAAGATTTGTTTAATATCGCACGGACGACGCTCTCTTCCAAAGTTCTCTCGCAAGACAAGGATTACTTTGCTGGCCTCGCAGTAGATGCTGTTTTGAGGTTGAAAGGCTCTACCGATTTAGAGCACATCCAAATAATAAAAAAGGTCGGAGGAAAGCTGACAGATTCATACCTGGATGAAGGTGCGTACAGGCAGATCCCTTTTTGTTTTCCATCAGACCTCATTCGTGAAAATTAGGCTTCATACTCGATAAAACGATCGCTGTAAATTCTCCTAAACGACTGGAAAACGTCAAGATCATGATTGCCAAC
>RCHF01001618.1:0-15182 GCA_003987895.1 Neonothopanus nambi | reverse complement strand
ACTAGAGCCAGATGAAAATCAGTTTGTACATCGTTTGGGAGGTGAAGTATGATCATACCGGTTTCGCAAGGGACAACTGTACAATACATAACGTGAACACAAAAATTTACAAAAGCAAAGAAAGATTCCTACTCGGCAAGTAACTTCGACGGATCGGCTGTCGAAAATTTTTGCATAAACCTTCGCAGGTGGTAGCGTATACCAGCCTTCAGGATCTATCTGGGGGCCCATGAGAGGGCTATTTTCTTGGTACGCGAGCCGTCGGAGAGGAGAGGGGGAGTCTGGCCTCGTGGCTGGTATATATATGATTACTGTCTGGAGACTGCGGCACGTTAGAACCGGTTTGGATATTCATGAACCTAGCTCGGAGTGCTCACGTATCATCATTACGGAGCTTGCTCCGGGAAATATGAACAATTAAATGATAGATAATGGCAGCACGACTCTTGCGCTCCATGAAGGAATGTGGAAGAGGATAAGAGTGAACATCGTTCCCTTCAGGGGAAGACGAAGAGACCACCTCCCGAGGTAGGGTGAGAGAGAATGGCCAGTTGTGTTCCCCGCAAAGCTTGCTGCTAGTTCTTGAAAAGCGTCGGCTTTGAGAGGTATCTCGGTGTTCATCATCCATATCCTTGGTCCATAATGTAGTGGAGGTTTCCTACAGAAAACCGGTCAGAAAGCAAGTAATCGAAAACAAGTTTGAACGTACCAAGAAAATTACCTGATCCACTGCATCAATCCCCGTGGCAATCTCGCCTCGCACCTAAGAATGTTTCCTGTCAGGACCAGTACGCGAGGTCAATGGGTACCTCTCACCATCACTTTGACGCAAGAAATATGGTCGCCACTTCCACCAAGGTCCAAGGATACCGATCCAGCGATTTTATCGCCTTCTAAAAAGGTCGGTAGCGATTTTTCCGTTTTGGCATTGCTGAAAACTCTCAAAGTCGCCCAAGGCTTGGCTTTTTTGTTTGTAGAGCTCGTGCGCTCGAAGACATGCTCTGTTCGCAGACGTTGAGGTGGAGGTGACTGTCGACGAGTGTATGCGGGCAAAGAGGTCACGGACTGCGGCAAAGAAGATGTGTTACTTCCATAAACGAAGGGAAACGACGGTTCCATGAAAGGCGTCGAAAAGCGGGTAGCAAAAGACCACCTCAGCGCCCTATGGGTACACCGTTTTTATTAATGAATGCTACACATTTGTTGATGTTGTCCTGGGGTCTGATGCAATCTGTAAGTAATAGATTTCCAGATTCCAAATATCTCCTTCCGTTTGCAGGATTACTGAATTGGCACCTTGTTGATATTCTTACACACCGTCAGTCTAATTTCGGTCAAGATCCAGCCGCGTACGTATCGCAAACAGAGGCCCCTTCTTGATTTGAAGACTCGGTATTGGTCTTAGCTTTCTAACGCTCTTCTTTGCTTTTGTTCTTCTTTAGTGCATTCTTTCCATGCGCCTGCTTCGCCGATACATTGCGAGACGGAATCACATATGGTTTAGGCACTCGTACGTGCCTTCCTTTGTTCCAATTGCGATGGGCAGCTGTGAAGAGGCAGGAGAGTGGCTCAACAATGGATTGGTTTTATTCCGTCTACAGCCATGTTTCCCACTCATGCGGAACCTTTATAAAACTGCACACATAATTGCAGGGAAGCTAATCAAAACTTCGAAAGCAAATACCGGGTAACCACTTTCAGTATAAAGCTGATGAACGTATACTCGCACAGCAGGACTCCGGAGTCCGTCGATACGAGTTTTGGCACATCACATTCATCTCAAGCAGCCTGGCAGACAAATCATTCTAGTGCTCGATCTTGACAGACTTGTTACTTCGGATACTATGTTAGTAGGTGTACCAAAGCTCCGAAGTAGGCCTCGAACTCACCGCGACTCTCAGGCTGCTAGATTTTAACTCTGCTAGTAGTGCTTCTCACCCTCTCTGTTGTGGCCTAGTCTCGAACGGCAGTGCATGCGGGTATATGGCTTCTCGGAGAAACCTTGCTTGTATGTACTGCCTTGTGTGATGTACCGAATTCTATTCAAGTTGATGCAATTCTTCTTCCTTACGAGCCCCTGTTGGTATTTGCCTATAGTACATACTTGGGCCGTCTACTTTTGGGTTGACTTTCCCTTGAGCCTGACAATCATCACGGCAATCTATCTGTCTGTTCACTTGAGGGTCGACGCAGGCAATTGACCCATCACAATGGTATGTATAACATACCGTTACTGATCCAAGTTGAAGAAATGAAAACTCTCGAAATAGTGTTTGTATTATTTGTATTTTCGCTATTCAGAATGGAGCTTTCCTAACGCGCACAATTCATACAGTGCTGTCTCGAAGCGAAAGAAATTGAAGGTTATACTGCGGCTCGTCAAAAGGCGCTAGTGACTCTTAAGCAGAGACCCTTACGCCCAATGTCGCTACTGATAATGGCAACTACTCTCTCGACTTGGACTTGCCATGGGACTCAGCAAACTGGGTTAGCGATGCGCTTGATCTTGAACGATCCATTGCTTTCTCTAGGCTTACCGAGCGTATAGTCCGGCTAATTGTTGCGGCAAGGAATTCAATTGTTTCTATACATCTCATCAAGCCACTGCAGTGCCCGTTCGATGCCATGAGCCGAATACTCTACTTATAATTAGTGGCTTAACGACAATTCCAAACTGGTTCAGCGAGCGTGAATACTCTGAAGAAATTATTTCTATTGAAATAATATAAGAAGCGAGGAGGTGAAGTCCGGCAAGTTCGGCCCGGAGATGGTCCAAGCTGTGTGTTGTAGGTCTGCCGCCGGCGGCAGCGGAATTTGCCGCTTGATCGATTACCTACGCCACGTTGGTGTTCACGCACACGGCTCTCTCTCTTCTCCAGATTCACAGCTTCTGATGCCCTCAAATTCCATGGGGATCACATTGCCACAGGCGCTGACGCTCTTACACGCATTGTATGAAAAGAAGACTTTGACGAAGCACCCTTTTGCTGTTCTTACCCGTAGAACCAAGGAGGCAACTGAAAAACCAGTTGCGGAACTTGTCCTTGAACAGAAACTGGCTTGTGCATTGGATACTCTCGCCACATTTTTGCCTACTAGCGCCACAGCTGACACATCATACGCCGTCTCTGTCTCCGTGTCAGCCAGCAAGACATACATCCATGTAGCCACAAATCGCTCTGACTTTGATGCTGGCTTGAATGTACGCCTCCATGCTATCTGGGGCGCACTCCGTGATCTCGCTTGCGAATATATCCATTCCGGAGAGCCTGATGTTACACGAGGCGAAGCCAAAAATTTTGCGTTTGCTTTGTTCAATGGTCAGGCTCAACGAATTACGGACGCGGTACTTAAGTATCAGAATCAGCTGAATGATTTTATTGCCTATGTTGACGGGTGTGATCCACCTGTCTCAAAGGAGCGGAGAGATAGTCTCGAGGTACTTTGTGAGCTTGTCCGGTCAACGACTTTGCTGCAGAGTACCACTGAGTCGTCGTATCCTCCGAGCGAGGAAGTACTGCAAATCTATGAACAGTACAGCGTTCTACATAGTCGCCATAAGAACACACTAGAGCGTGACATTGTATGGCAACATAAGTGGCTGTTTGACCTACAAGCAACTTTTAATCGTGGTATGTATGACGTTCACTCTTACATCTAAATGTTTTCTCATTTGAGCGTACTTGTAGATAAGGTGCCTGGAGGCCGATTTCGGGCCTCTGAATTAGCTCGAATACTTCTCGGGCCAATCAACGGAATGCTCTTAATCTTGGAACTTATTTCTATACCACAATATCGGTACGTACTGGAGAAAGAATTCCAGGCCGTCGTCATCGTCGCACCTGATGTTTCTGGCCCGAGGGAAGACTCAATACTTCTTCCTCCAGAAGCAGATATCCGGTCCTTTCTAGTAGACTCGTACAACATAGAAAGACAAAGGATAGCAGAATTGGTGGCGGCGGACTCGGATTTCGCATACAGGTGTGACGTTGTGGGAAGCTTTGACGAAGAAAGTGAAATCGTCATATCTGAATATATCTCGCACATCCAGAGCGTAGCACAAGCTCAATCTGCTACAGGGATCCATTGCGAGTGTGCACTGCTTCATTACCATTATGCTTCAGAAGCACCCGGTTCACCTTGTAAAAGTGAACACGTTTTGTTCGTAACACTTCGATGTATATTGCATGTTCTTTTTTTTTTTGAATAAATCGTTTTTTTTTTGAATAAGTCTTTTTTTTGAACGAGTTGTTTTTCTTTTGAATGAATACATCGTGCAATATGATACATGATTGAATAGAACAACAAACAAAGTCCCAAGAAATGAATACAACGCGCAAGAATGAATACAACACACAGAAAATGAATAGGGCGTACAAGAAATGAATACGGCGCCCAAAACCGACGTTCACCCATCCACCACTTGCCGAATCAATGGCGCTATGACGTTTTTGACGACGTCCTCCGGTTCTCCAGCGAACTCGAACAGCTCTTGGTGCCAAACGCCGCCTGTGCAACATCAAAAAACAAAAGTGGGCCAAAATGAAAACAAGACTCACAGTAGCGGCAGCGCGTTCGAGGCTGTCGAATACAATGTTTTTCGAGTGCTTCGTGCGCCAGGTGTTCTACTTGTCCATCCGTGCTCGGTCGTGTTTTCAAGCGGGCCAAAAAAAAAAACCTTACCAGATTCAACATATTCCTCGCTCCAGAGCGGCCAAAACCACCGTTGCCCCTGCCCCCTGCACTGCCGCGCCCATTCCTGCCTCCTCCTGCGCAAATTGACAGTGCGCCCGATCTTGTACAAATTAGAACCCTCTATGTGGAAGATGTAAATCCATCCAGGCTTGTGACAACTGTGGAGCATGATTGTACAGTGAGGTGGTGGTGGGAGGTGGTGGGAGGTGGTGGTAGTGGTGGCTGGTGGTGGTGGTGGTGGTTGGTGGTGGTGGTTGGTGGTGGTTGGTGGTGGATGAGCTTGATGAGCTGCCCAACCTTAAAATTTTATTGAACACGACGACATAAGCAGCCTCAACAACATAAGCACGACATAAGCAAGACCCTTTTGAGGGGGGACTCGACTTCCTCACGCCCCCGCCCCATTCCTCAACACAGTATAAGCAAAAAAGAGTTGTTATTTGTAGTAAATAACATGAATAACCTAATACCTGCGGCGTTTTGAGTAGTTAGAAGATACGAAAGCCCAAAAAAAAGTAAAATCACTTACATTACTGAGATTCTTTATATGTAGACGGTATAATTGACAACAGCCGCCCCGTTTCCTCAACATAGTATAAGGGAAAAAAGAGTGTGATTCGTAGTAAATAGCATGAATAACCTATACTTGCGACATTTTGAGTAGTTAGAAGATATGAAAGCCTCAAAAAAAGGTAAAATCACTTACATTGATATGTAGCAAGAATCTTTGACGACAGCCGAACGCGTTCATCGATCTCCTTCTGCTGCTGCCTCCACCTCATCTTCCGTAGTGTCATCGTCCATTTCAGGCGTCGGGAGCTTGAACATATTAGACTTGAGTGTAGGATCTACAAAGGAAGGTCTTTTGCTATGCCGTATTGTTAGCTGATTGTAATAATTACAAAGGAATCGCGCTTACCTATGAACAATCGGTAGTTTTGCAACTTCCAGAGCCCGCCACTGCCCTACCTGGGAAGCAAGGGTTTGATCTTCAGGTATGTTAACCAGAAGATCGATACCGCAGGTGTTCAGTCTGCTCTCACACTCGTTCTTGAGCATTCCATAAAGCCTTGCTTCTTTTAGTGCAAAGGCAACATGACCCGGGGTCATGGGCACTGACTCTCCATGCTCTGGCTGCATCCAATGCTTCGAGTTAGCCATCTCCCACCACACCTCCGCCAGTCGGCCAAATGTACGTATGCATCTCCAAAATTCGGCGTGCTTGATCTCGACCTGCTCTCTCCACCACTCCATATCTGCTTCGTCTCGGAAAAATCTCACCCTCTCCTGCTCTTCAGCCCATTCATCCACCCTTTTATCGTCATCTAATCCTCTTTCCCAGATCCAGCCATCGTCACCGCTTTTCGTCTCCGAATATTTTGAAGTGCCATCATGCTTGGCACGTTTTGTCGGTCTTCCCTCCTTCGTTGGCGAAACATCTCGTCGAGCCCCCCTTCTTCTCGACATCTCAGTTGTCACCCCACCGCCATCTCCATCTGCCCTTGGCTTCGAAATCTCTACTGCCGAAACCTTGTCCTCTGAATCTCCTACCATCCCCCCAACTCCTACCCTCCAAAGATTCCCGTCGGTGGCTCGTGAAGCTCCAATCCCCCGTTTCGCTGTGGTGGACCTGCAATACATGTCCTTCTCCTGCAATTCCGGCCATACCTCTGAACCCCCCTCTAGTACACTGAGTTTGAGCAGCGCGGCACGGTGTCGGTTATAATCCTCTAGGAGTTCCTGCCTCTTCACTTTGTAGCGATTTATGATTGCCGTGCTGTGAGTATTTTCCTCCTGCCCACGATCATGTGACACTTTGAAGTCCCCAGCTGCTGTTAACATCCGTACTGTAGCCTGCAAATCCCAAATCAAATCCCTCACCATTGCCTTGCGGAGCTCGCCTTCCTTTTTCGCTACCTCTTCTAGGCCTAGCTTGATGTGATCGACCTTCGGCACATCGGAAGGCAGCCATAGCGTCTCGTCTTCTGGCAATGATGGTTTCGCTGTACACACTAAATCTTCCACTCCCGGGAGGACCTCACCCTGATTGCTCCGAAGCTTTTCGATGCGTCGAACCAACTTCAGGCGATGGTCTTCTACCTCCTGCTCTGCCTTGTCCCCAGCCACCCGACCATCTGAACGCAGTCCTTGCATCTTTCGTTTTACTATTGCTCTAATGATTGTCCAAATATTAGTTCCTTCTCCTCAGATGTACATAGAAATGGACTTACTGAGCATCTTGTATAAACAAAGCTTCTTTCAGGAATCTTGCCATCACCGTTTCCTGTACAACTATTCCTTCCCCGCATGACACGATGTTCTCTGACCTCATTAATTTCTGAATCAATTGCGGAAACGACAGAGCTATATTCAACTGCCCATCAGCGATGGGCTCATGCCTTCTGGAGGACAGCGCACACATACCTTTATTCGGTGATTAGGAATACACAGACCGTACCAGCCTCTTGTTTTTTGAATCGGGCTGAGGAGAACAATCCATTGCGTTCCACCTCTCAACCCTGCTTTCGTGGATGATGTATAAGCCCCGCAGGTTGTCTCGAGCTTGAAAATATTTTTTCTTTGCGTAAACCAAGTCCTTCTCCAGCTGAAGACCTGAACAATTCTTCGGTCAGCCTTTCGCTCGTTGCCATATTCCAAACGACCTATCCATGTTGAGAACTTTATGTGTGTTCAATGCGTAGATCATCTCAATGATCACATCCTGCCGATGGCCATTGCTCATCTGTCGAACTGCTGGTCCCAATGCATTCGTTTCTGCCCAGCCTTTCTCTATACCTTCCCCATGAAAATGTCCAACGCAAGGTTTGTACGCTGCGGCATACAAGTACATGCATATGTCCAGATGGTTCCTTACATGCATTGCCAGTATCGTGAACCGCATATCTCGAACAAGATACGCAATATCGGGAAACCACTCCTCGAATCGCTCTAGTAGATGTACACAGTAGTTACACTGGCTATCGTAGCTCAATACCTGGTCGGGAACCTCCTTCTCAGGAAAATGCTGCTGACTAAGCGCATGCGCCAACACCAAGTCCGTGTTCGCAAACCTTTTTAATCTTATTTAGCCTCAAGCATACAGCGAAGCAATGGTTGGTTCCTTACCTCTCTCCCACTTGTAAATCCACCATCGCCCCAGTGATTCCATGGTCACACATGACACTAACCACGCCCGTGATATCCATGCCTTTGAATTTCTTCTGATTTTGCTTGGCTATCGCGTTTAGATACGAACAGTTCACTTTTTCCTATATGATCAGTCAGCAGGGAGACCACAATACGCTGATGCCAAATACAGCGTACCTCTCTAAGCCTCTGCCGTTCCTTTTTTCTCTCTTCTTTATCCTCTGGTCCTGCCTTCGCATCCTTCCGTCTCTCTGCCAGTACACGCCTAGCATCTTTCTGCAACTGCGGTACCTCAGTGATGTACTTCTTCTCCTCCGAGGGCTTGGGGAAAATTGATCGTCCATCGTACAAAGAAACATCTTTCGGATCATGTTTCTTGCTGAAATGGTTCAGCTGAAAGTTCCTGTCCAGGGCTCTCTGACACGAATGAAGATGTTTCAGTTCGTCAGGAGTCTCCACCCATCTGTCCTCCATGTTCACGCCTTGCTCTGGGCAGCTGGGGCAGTAGACTCCCAAATTTCCAGGTGGACGATTAGGTAGCCAGCGGTCAATCCCATGTCCCTGCCCAGACCACTTGTTCACCCTCAAATACACCCAAACCCTGCTTATCGTCAAGAAGTTCGTGTAGTAATCCGGGAGTTTCTGAGAGAATCGGTAATCGGTCAGACGAGCAAGTGACCTACAGTAGTCATAGGCCTGGCTCTTCAATGTCTCGGAGTGTATTTGAAAGTCTCGCAGAACTCGAAACATGTAAGCAGTAGCCGGATCCACCACAGAACCTGGGAAGAGGTTTGCCCAGAAGAGCTGATCCCATTTCTTGAACACCTGTCCCTGACAATGACAGTATCGTATCCTGGTCGCATGAACACTGTTAGTGTTGACGATGTTTATCAAAAGGGGCTCTTCCTTGTTGTTCTTGCACAGCTGGCCATCGTGACCTAACGGCACCGCCCATTCCTGGTCCAACTGAGAAAGGTCCTTCCATACAAAGAAACCCTCCTTGGAGTTCCAGAACTCGGCCCAGTGAAACGGAGCATGCCTGTGGGCCTCCAGAAAGCAAGTGTTACATTTTGGTGGTAACTCAAAACAATCTTGACACCGTGTAGTTGCGAAACCTTTGCCACAAGCACAGTCTTGGCTGATACGAGAGTCTGCATCTTTGGTGATATACATGTTCAGCATCGTTGACCACTTCATTCCATACTGCTCAATAAGATTCGCTCTCTAAAACCTTCAGGTCAGAACCTACTTCAATGAAAGAATTGATGATACTCACGTGTGTCTTCGACTGCTCAGGTTCAGCAATAGGTACCGGCTTGTCTTCAGCGTCCACATTCGAGGATAGCACAGCCACAGGTGTTGTTACTGCCTCGCTAGTCCCAGGGAAAGCAGAACCGACTTCCTGTCCTGCAGCAGCAGGCAAGCTTGGCTGAACCTTCACTTCATAGTAAGCTTTGTTGAACTCTGTCTCGTCCACACGGAATCGTTTTGGAGGCATCCTATTAACCGTAAGCTGTCTACATCTCTTAGAATAGCAACACCGCTGACCTTAATATATCGCCTTGCAACCACTTGTAACGAAGAAATTCCCTCTGAGTCGGTAGGTCCAATGCTGCGCAGACGTTACGGACCACACAAAGTGGCAGGTTTCAGCCTGGAAAAGAACACAACGGTAAGGGAGTAATGAAACTGACTAGCAGTCGGTAGGTCCAACGCCACGCAGACGTTAGACTGTATGCACCACACGAAGTGGTGGTTGGAGCAGGAACAGACAGAGTATAATAAATAAAAATGCGAGATGGACAGAGCTTAACACCCGAAAAACCGCAGTCTCAGTGTTGCTGACAAACACAGCCAAATACAGGATAGTAACGTGAAAATCACACCGTGTTTCCAATTCTCCGAGATCCCCGAATATGGCCTATACATTACTATTACTACACACCGTAAGTAAGCTTCAGTGGTGTAAAGGTTAACACTTCAGCAATCACTTTATTAAGTATCGTGGTGACCTGAGGTTGTGGGTTCGAGTCCTGCCTGAAGCGTAGGCAAGAGTCTCGTAAAGCTTTTCTTTCCTTTTTTTGGTTTTTAGCATTAAGATCAAATATGCTCAACCACGGCAATTTTCAGTACACGTCTGACAATTTATACACTCACTCATGACTGATAGTTTACAATTAAGTCTCAATTTAGCTAACTAGAAATGTATAGCCCAAAGCCATCACACAACGATATCTACTATGTACAACCAAGAATACACGATGCTACACAGCCTCAGGTCAGGTTACCAAGTGAAGAGATACAGACAGGGAGAAGAGATACAATTACGCATGACGAGGAAGAACAGGTGGCCTTTTAAGCACAGTAAATGCGGACTGAACATAGAATTGAGCCAGCTGCCGTTCCCACTCCTCACCATGTTTTCGCAAACCCGCTAAGTCCATGTCAATACCCCTGCGCCAAGTTGACAGTTTCTCCCCTGGCCAGGTATTCATCAGTGACCAGAAGGATTTCAGCGCATCATAGCGCTCCTGCCACAATTCCGATGCCAAACTGACGTTACAATCCATCAAGGGGTGTGTAAACGTGGTACCCCCGAAGAAACACTGGTAGACCTTGGCTTCACGCTTTTGCTGGTGCTCCGCCTCCTTCAACTGGAGCTCTGCAATGCTCAGATTCACCGACGGCCGAGGTCGTGATCCGTCCAGTTGATGGTCCACTGTTCACAACTCGTACCTAAAGTTGATCATCGCGAGTTCCCGTATGAGCCGCTGTGCGTGAGCAGCATCCATCTCCCCATTCTCCGAAGTCACAGGAGACGCACCATTGCCGTATACGTGCATTGTCTCCCTTGCAACCTGGAATGCTTCTTTCACCTCCACCTGTGCCTTCGTTGCCACACGACCCTCTTCAACCTCATCCGACAGAATCGGCAGGTTCAGTATCTTTCGCCATCCCTCTGTCGTCCGCAGTTGAACACCTGTCTCCTCTCCCTTGCATCTAGCCAGCCACGCTGCTCAAAAATGCTCCCATTGATGAAGCTGCGCTGTTCGACGGTCCATATTGTGTGCTCCAAAGAATAAACCTGGGTCAGGAACCACAAAAACCTTCTTCTGCGGCTTGACACCTGTCTGTTTGATCGTCATGTTCACTTTTTGCCAAGATTGTATAGCTGGTGGTGTCCAAGGATCATCGAATGGATTTCTTTCCTCTGGGGGTGCTAAAAGATTCAGATGTTGTCAGTTCAAAGCAGAGCATGTAATACTGTACGACTCATGTCCCGTCCCTTTACCAAACCGAATTCTCTCGCCTTTCTTATACAGACTTGCCATAATGGACCGGTTGGATGTGCCAGAACACTCTACGCCGAGTTTTTCAACAGTAACACTCTTCGATGAGAACGTGGCAGAGTGAATCTGTCCCTCGCCCACACAATAAGATGTCTGATAGTTGTTTGGATAATGACTGTTTGCAAAGGGACTGAGATCGGAAAAGCAATTCACAGCTGCTATTCGAAGCGCTGCGAACTTGTCTTCCGATCCAGCCTGACCCGTATGGATGGGAGGATATGGAGGTTTTGCCGCCGCCAGCTGGACTTTGGGAGGCCGGGGATGAGTGAGGTTGACTGCATTCAATACCACTTGCCTGTCGAATCGCGAATATGGCCGCACATAATATACAGGAAGCCTGGCTCAGAAAAGGCATGCAGCCTGAGTCTCATTCCAAACGAAAGCTCCCATACGGTCTGTGTGAGTGAGAGCGGACTTTGGCCCCTCCCCCAACATTGCTTTCGAAAAACAATTTTTGTAGTCCATGATCACTTTGAGAGTGAGCCACGACCTCTGAACCTCTACCAGACCTCGCTGCAGGTCGCGTTGCGATGACGAGATCCTTGTGATATGAGTGAAGCAAATGTCCAATGTCTGTCGCAACTCCCCCACCAGTGCTCTGTCTCCCTCCTTTGACTGCTCCAAGAACTGCTCGACTTCACCTTCCATCTCAGCAATAGCTCTCTCCAGCTCTTCTTTCATTCGACCTCCAATGACACCCTCCCCACGCTTATGACCAATTGGAGTGAAAACTATCCGTTCCTCCACCAAGTCCCACCACATTACTTCATATTCAGGGAACATGTCTCGAGGTCATTGTGGAATGCAGGGAAGATACGGATAAAGAGGGTTGAATGGCTGGGGCCAGCGTAAGGGATCGTCTGGACCGTACCACGCATCTGACCTCCTGTAAAGATCCCGAGTGGCGCCGTATGGAGGCTCTGGAATATGTTCCATATTAGGTGAGGTGATGAACTCCCGAGTTACTGGTAATATCGCTCCAGAGAGACCGCCAGAGTAAGAAAGAGATGAATTGGGTGGTAGTATATTGCGTGTCAAGTCTTCCGTAGTCAATTCGATGCTTTGCTCAGACATAATGTGCACGTAAGAAGAACCTAAGGAACAAGCAGGTCAGCATTCACCGACTGCAAAGGGGAAAACACGAACCGATAGAGCCCACAGCTGTGTAACAACCAGGAGGAAGAAACTATTAAACTTCTAGACTGAAACTGCAACTCAAAGTTGCAAGTGTTCAACCACGCGTAGTGATTTACTCAAATTTATTCAAATAGAGCCGTGAACGAGCTAGGAGTGGAAGTGTGCGCCACAACACCTGAGCCGACTTCGATGGCAAATTGGCAAATTGGAAAGGAAAGGGATTTTAGCCCAGGGTTAGGGTCAGACAGATGATATCTTAGCGTAATATCTTATCAACAATTTACTTTCTTTGGAAGGAATTTTGATCTTATCTTATCTTTATCTCAATTGAAATTAGGATATGCTGCATGTTCAATTTCTCAGTATTAGCATCTACAAAGTCTTCAAATGACTACAATGCCCGTTCACTACCAAAGTCAACAATTCCACTTCGAACGAACTTCTGAGCCACTTCGAAATCTTCCGTTGCAAGTAGCACTGCTGAAGCTTCGTGTGAGCGTAAGGCATTAAGATACTCATTTTGAGCATGGCTCCTAATAAGAGAACATGGTAAGAAATTGTGTATACAGGAAGAGGTTCAAGAGAAGCGGTACCAATCAACGCAAGAAATGGCGGTGGTCTGGGTTCGTACCACGAAGTACCTTGAAGATGCCAGCTTGACACTGGATCCCTTCCCCTTGCCACTCGCTCTGACTGATGAACCCTCATCGAAGCTCATACTACCTTCTGCTGGCCGCTCATGAGAACGAATGGAGGGCCTGAGCGGAGTAGAAGGCTGAGACAGGGGTGGTTTAGACTGGGAGTTTGTGGGGAGCGGATCAAAAAAAGAGTCGTATTCGGTCTGGTCTTCGTGAAGGTGATGGTGCAGGCAATACCAACGATACGTTTGCAGCATCTCCGTCTTGTCATCGAACCCGCGATATGTATCAAGCTGGGTGTCAATTACCTGCCGGGCGTAGGACCTGGAAACATGAGCTAATTAATTGATGGAGGATAAAGATAGCCCGAGGAAATAACAATACCAGTACTTGTAAATCCCAGGACTGTCGCTGTTCAGTACCAGATACCAGCAATAATTCTGGTTGGACTGTAGTCCTGACCCGCGATCATCGTAATATGAAGGCGTACAGCCCGAACGCTCATCTGCAATAAATCCCTCCTCTTTTAGGTTTACTGCTTCCCACTTGAAGCTGCGTTTACCCATAACTCGGGGGGAAAATCAACGTTGCTGAGATGTATGAAGGGGGGAACGGAGAGAGTTTTCTCCTCATGTCAATGACTATATCCGTCTTGCCACACACGCAGATAATTCTGAAATACTTGGTTATGATTCCGCAGGGCAATAATAATATTTGATCATAATAAAAACTTGGTACGACTACTATTTACAAGGGGGCTCCATGTGAGCGAGGGCAATGCTGTGTAAATCCCTTAACTTGGACAATGTGCCGCAAGTATTGTCCTGCGTAGACATAGCCTGGCATTGTTCTCGTCGTAACTGGATCCTTTGCAGCCTGAGATCATTGATCTTATCATTGAGTTCCCTTATCTGCCAATCCAGATCTGAGTAGGCATCTTCGCACCGCTCGATGCGCGTCTGAACCATTACCCCGGTGAACGTTGGTGCAGGGTCGTTGTTTAGCATTGCAAGCGCGGAGCATCGGTAGACTAACGCTAAGCTTGAGCTATGTTTGTAGCGCTGGAAAAAAACAACTTACGTTGTGCCTTCACCCATTCAGCGTCATCCAGATTATCCAATGAAGTATCCCTTCCCTCAGCGCCTGCCCAACTCAAGCCAAAGTCGGGAAAATCTGGACGCAACAAGTGCTCCGGGTCCATCCAGCCACCACCCCTAAGCGATACGACTGGTTGACTGCTCCAGTGTGTCCCCCAGTTGGCCCCCCAGGTGTCGGATGCCACGGCCGGGCCCTCTGAGTGGGTACTTGCTCCCCAGGGGCTCACTGAAGGCGTAGTGATCGCGTTATTCTCGGTGGTGTGATCTCTGTCGTTGCTCTCGCTCTGAGTAGTAGAAGAAGGCGTAGTAGAAGGAGAGGAAACAACGTCAGATGTAGCAGAAGAGTGGGAGGTCGGATGGTTGAAATTCCACTCATAAGACTGGTTGATCATATTGCTCGTGCTGCCAGATGTAGGCCATAATACTGGACATACTGGACTTAAGTACTCAACGGATGATTTCAAATATGTTCTGATGTTCTGCCGATGGTCCATGGAACCGATCCTAGAGTAACGAATGGCCGAGTTACTCTACTATATGTCCAGATAGCGATATCAAATTCGGAGGAATTTGGAAGTCCAGTCGTGCCAGATTAGTCGTGCCAGATTAACCACACGTTTTATTGACAAAGAAAACCGTTCAAGACCACGAAGAGGTTCAATTGCGACATATATGTATTTATTTGGTAGAAGAAATGCAACTGTTCTCAGTTTTCTACGAGGCTGATAGTACCTAAGTATTTGCTGGGCGCAGCCTGGCGTTCGTGATCTGTATCATAGGTCTCCAAGAATGTAAGGAGCTCGTGGTGGCTGTTCGCTCCCTTCGAACTTCCTTCCTTCTTGATGACCATATTGTTGCTTGAACTCAAAGTCGCCCCCTTCAAATTCCCTTCCTTTTTCACTACAAACTCTATGTCATCGCTAGTACCACGAGCGACGCACTTCCGGGGGAGAAAATCATCTAGAAAGACAAGTTCAATGCATGGAAAATCGCCATCAATAGTAATACTTACTGAGAGTGGGACGCTTGCAGGGTGCAAAGGAGGTGGAGGAGCTGGCATTATCAGTATCATAGCCAGCGAATGACTTCTCCATTGCTAAACGAGGATGGAGGAGGAT
>RCHF01001615.1:0-14508 GCA_003987895.1 Neonothopanus nambi | reverse complement strand
ATCATCTCAAGTTTTCTACACCGCGCAGCGCGTGGAACACGAATACACGACCGTATATCATCGACCTCATCGCGAGCCATGCTAGCCCACTTCTTAACCAACGTCCTCAGCGTCCTCGCTATCGCATCCAGCATCTCCCTCCAAGCTCACGCGTACCCACTATCCACCTCCAGGGTCTCTATTCGAGCTTCCTCAGGTGCTCTTAACTTTACCGATTGGGCCAACGGCAACATTACCTGCTACCAAGGCCAATACATCACTGGCATCTCATTTGCTCAAGTCCTCCGCACCGGCTGCCAAAAGCTCGCTGGACAGTCGGTATCAACGGGCTCGAGAGCTTGGACGACAGTCACGTCGATTCATCCTGCCTACTCTTCTTCGAATTCTAGTTCAACTTCGAATTTGAAATCACGTTCGACAAATTCCTCCCCTGGCTCTGGTTCCCCTACCAATCCCGGCGATGTCGCTAATCCTTCAGTCCCGCTGACCTTTGCACCACAAGACCCGAATGCGGGGAAGAAGGCTAAGGTCGATATGTATCTTGCCAACGTAGGACAGGGCAGTGGGGAGACTATTTCGTTTGGGAGTGAGGATGATTGTTCTAATGCAATGAGTGGGATTTTGCAGAAGTGTATCAATCCAGACGGGAATACGGGTGGAGGGATTTGGACGGATGGTGTAGGTCAGATATATGCGGATGCGGGACCTTTGTGAGGTTGAGCGAAGCGTCGGACGGGAATTATTCGTTATAGACATTAAGATGAGTGGGATTGAAGTTGTCGTGTAGCACGGTTTGGAGCTGCGTGTTCTTACTAGTGAACGGCTTCAAAAACCAACGATATGACTTTAATGTACGAAATCTTGAATCATATTGTTCGAAAAAGAGCGAGCAGCGTAACATGAAGTCTATGTATGGAAAAAGACAGCCAATGATTATAACAACAACTTGGTATAGCTCCAAAGTCCAAACAATATCCACCGCTCATCCATCCATCCTAACGATAAATAAAAAGCAAAGAAGTGGGAGCACGACCAAAAGGCCCACCAAAGTCTATAAAACGTGATAAAGTAGTTACTAGTTGTGAACGTGTCAAAAGGAGTGTGCTCAATGACTTGCACAAATCACGGATTTCAACGAATGGCAACGATAAGGAAAGGCCAGAAGTAGAGAACCAAAGGGCAAAGTGGAAACGACAGCGCTAATTTATCAACCGAAAACAAGAGGAAAGAGAAAAAGGTATTAAAAATCCACAGTAAATTCCACTCGTCTATCATCAAGGAATGAATCAGAAAACCCTTGTGAACCCCGCACACAAATCCAAGTTGAAGTGCAAGGAAGAAAGGGGAAGGAGGATCAATAAGAAAACTTCATCAACCACGGGTTCAGGACAATCTACACCACACACGCAGAAATCAGTACTCAAAATCAGAGGACGAGGAAGGATGGGAAGGGAGAATCAACCCCTCTACCGCTACTCACCGGCAACAAAAAGTGACACCCAATAACCAAACTCAACGGAATAACCAACGCCCAATTCCAACCCGGTATCTGCCACTCGAACGGTACAGCATTCGTCGTGAACACAATCATCATCGCCATCAAGAGTGTACAGATGATAAAGGATACTTTGAAGTTCTTGAATATACGCGGGACTTCGATCCAGAAGGTGGATTTTTCGACTTCTTTACCGGTGGATCCCCAGGTCCTGAAGTGCAAAAGTGGGTTTGGTGAGTGGAATTGGGGAGGGGAAGGGGGTGAGGAAAGGACGTACATATCATACGAAAACATATGAGCCAAGATCGCAGTCGAGAGATGTATACTCAACCCTCCAAAGAAAAACAAGCTTATCCAAAAAAAATTACGCATCAGCTCCCCTCAAAAACCAAACAAACGAAAAAAATCGCTCCCAACTCACAAGAACGGCACCCATCTCAAATTCTCCACCGCACTCCCAATCACAGTCCTATGCCCAAGTCTGTACTCAAGTAACGTGAACCCAAGATTTCCCAACCCAGGGAAAATAACGACGCAAGCGAGGAGGATTTCGAAAGAGTGGAGGTAGAATCTGTCTAGTTCGGGTGCGAGACCTAGGAGGAGGTAGTTAAGTGTTGAACCGATGGTAGCGGCTGCTATGCCGTCTGTGAAGAACGTAAAGTTAGTGAACTGTAGAAAGGGAAGGGGGAGGAGGGGGGAAAGCCATACAATACGAAAACATATAAGACGACATTCCAATCTTATAATGAACCGGTACATCACTCCACATAAACCCTCTCAACTGTTTACTAATCGGACCATTCTTCCACCACTTGATAATCGGGTTGAATATAATCTCATCGCAACCTAACACCCCCACCCAAAAAAAATTTTTTTCTTGTCATCAGCATCTCGACGTATCTCAGCAGAACCCAAAACCCACCATAGGCGTACTTCTGCCACCTCGCCAATTCATCCACAACAGTTAAACTAACACCTTCCTTGAACCCTCCTTGAGAATACGTAGCCCAACGAAGCGTATACCCTTTCAATAACAACCTCAACGCGAGATCGAAATCCTCTGAAACGTTAGCCTCAGACCAAAACTTTCTCTTGCCGTCCGCGGGATCGAGGAACTGCCAGGCCAGTGGGGGCAAGGGAGACAAGGGAGAGGAGGGGCCATGAATCGCATCGCATCGGGTCACGTGGGCGTCACGGAGGTGGGTAGAAAGAGAAAGAAGAGAAAACACGTTAGTTAGAATCGTATAGACCTCAACAAAAGGAAAGAAGAAAAGAACGAAACAAACGACTCACACTAGCATCCTGAACCGCACTCCACCTCAAAAAAGCATTATGCCCAACAAACGGTGCGACCTCCCCATTCGCACATCCATACGAAATACACTTATTAATCCTCCTCGTAAAATGCGTTATACCGTTTTCGAAGTAGTGGTGGGCTACTTGCATGACGTCTGTTGAAAAGGGGGTTAGTACATGGGATAAAGAATGTAAACGTATATCAAAAGTTGAACTTACCACTCTCATGTTGAATAATAGCAACCTCCTCCCCACCTCTCTCCCCCATCTCCCTCGCGGCATCTCTAAAACAATCCTCCGGAACAACAGTATCAGCATCAATAATCAAAATAATCTCTCCAACTCTCAAACTCTTGGCATTAGCAGCCCAAGGTCGATGTTTTTTACCTCCTTCCCGAACCCCACCAGATTCCCCTTGAGGTAAAGGAGGAGAAGTAGACGGCCAAGTCGTACTCTCCTCATAAACCTGTTCAAGAGCAAGTTCAAGTGCGTATTCTTCTAAACTCTTCCCATCTCCCCCGTGCCCGGCGTGACCACCACGGCTAAAGTCGTCCCCAGCAGCAGAATCTGAACCTAAAAGCCTGTTCAAATGTTGCTCCATAAGCACACTAACAGCCAATCCATAATTCATATTCGAGGCTTTTTTGAATTTTCCGGGTCTTTTGAAGCCTCCATCTGAAGAATCGTGTTTGGGTCGGGCTACCCAGCCTATGTTGTGGTTGGCGTAGAATTGGATTCTGTGTTTGGGGAGGGAGGGATGGTGTACGTTAGTGAGTGGATGAGGGAGGGAGGAAACGACTAACCTAGCTTTCCTATCCTCCTCACTAATCAACTGTAACCCATCATCACAGATAAAAATCGAACTGGTACCCCCCTGCCTAGCATACGTCTGCATAGCTTTCTTAATCGAAAATACCGAGGGCGCACTGTCAAATATCAAAATATCAAAACCAATCAGTCTCTTATTTCCCACCGAATAAAATAAAAAGTAAAGAAAAGTGACACATACATAGTCAACTCCAAACTCTCCTTATAAACCGGACACTGTATCGTTATATGCGGTAACTTTCCCGGCGCATCAACTTCAGGGTTAGGTTTGGGTCTCTTGGCGGAGTAATAAACCGAGTTTTCGTGGTATTGGGATACGGGTCCGAGGATGAGGGAGAGGTTGCCGATCAGTTGGAGGCAGAAGAACTGTTGTGTGTGTCATGTCAGTTCATATCAGAATCAGAACGGATTAGGTCAAAGAGGGAGGCGAGGGTGGGAGATGAGGGAGGGTGAGATGGGATGGGATGAAAAGGGAGATACTCACAATACTAACGCAAAAAATAACAGGTAGAACAACTACCAATCCAAACCTCTTGGTAGTACCATCAAGTGCCCATTCTTCGATCAAGTTCGATACACCTGCCGTCATAAAATACATAGCTAATCCCGCTCCCATCCCAGCGTAGAACGGGCCTAGGAGGACGAGTTTACGTCTTGGGGCGGGGGATTCGGGGTCTAGAAGAAAGAAAGAAAGGGGAAGGGGTTAATGCTGGTACGTGGAAAGAAAGGAAGGAAGGAAAGGAAAGGAAATACGAACCTGGATCAGAATCCGAATCGTGTTTACTCGAATCAAGTTTCCACCACGAAAAAACTTTACTCAACCACCCATTCGATGTCGGCTTCGGTTTCGACCTCGCTCCCTCCTTCTGTTTCTCAGTAACAACCCCATCCCCTTTCTCATTATCCTCACCAAACGCCACATGAGCAGCAGCGGATCTATCTACGCCTTCCATACCGAACGGACCTGCGGTATGAGAGTACACCGACGCTGGCGCCGGGGATAAATCCGTGTGAGAGTTCGTTTGGGTTGGGATACATGATGAGGAGGCGCTGAAGGGTGTTGATGGGATGGAAGGGAGTATTGCGGTTGGGTGTGGAAAGGTGAACGGTGGTTGATGGGGTGGTACGGCGCCTATGGATAGATGGATGAATTAGTTAAAGAAGAATGGAAGGTGAGGGTGATAAGAATGTACATACCAGTGAATTCGTTCCAGAGTAGAGGTGTGTTGCTACTTCTATCACGACGTGGTATACCTCGTGTACGCCATACGTATTTGATGAGTTTCTCCTCGAATTCCTGGCATAGTGGGATGATGTTCTCTAGTGCGAAGGACCAGAGGACGAGTGTATGATCAGAACGCTATAATATTATACATCAGTAACATGTAGTTGCGAGTAAGAAAGAAAAAGACTAACAATAAAAGCCCCACACTGATCCCTCTCAGCCAAAGGCAAACACTCTACAGAATCCAAAATCTGTATCCTAGTATTCTGATCAATCAAAATACTAGTTTCCCCAAGCGGAACCCTAGCCAGTGCAGCATGAACCGAAGCGCTACGAATCTTGACAGCAACTTCCACATTCAACTTGCGTACACCTTCCTCAAACGGAACGAGTCTAGGGTTCTCATAAGGAAACACACGGAAGAGACCATCGGGATGAGCACTCTGCGCTTCAGAAGAATTGCCAGAGCTTGCTGAAGGAGCTTCGACACGGATACATACACCCGTAGCATCCGAATCACCAGCAGGTTTAAACCAATTGTCTGTCTGGGTCTTCTCGTAGATGTTGTGGAGAAGAGCATCGAAAGCGTCGTAGTCGTTGTTCAGGATGGTCAACGAGTGGGCTTGGCTGTTGCTTGCCATGGCCATGGGGGGCAAAGCTGCAAGGGGGTTTGAAAGCTGAGGGAAGGCATTGAAATAGCGGAGAAGAGAAGGATGCTTGATTTCCGTTTTCGTCGCGTGCCTAGTATGGATGTACGCTGTCCATCATGTCAGCTCAAGCCTCACGTACTCACACTATCAGGAACAGCCATTCAGTCTTCTCGGTGGTGATAGCACCTATTGTACACACGGGCGCCGTTGTACGTGTAGTGACGACCTCGACTCGTTCGAGATGGATCAATAGATGTCTGCGATTGCTATGCTGTACGACGTTCAAGTTGTCAGGCAGAATGAATAGGTACGCGACATTGAACTCAAGTACTTATGTATAGCGCCCCTTAGATCTCTTGATACTTATACGCCACCGACCGTCCAAAGAGTCCATCAGTCTCAACACCCGTGTCCGAGCCACCGACAGAATCAATACGACATGCAGACGCCATTGGTACCTAAATTCGACTTCCTTTGGAAACAAATTGGGCTTTCAAGGCTTCTGACGTGAATCCTGGAAAGTACGCCTCTACAAATCCGACGCCTCATCCCTATCCAGGTTAAATATACTTGATTTCTCAACGACTTGAGGCCTTACTTACGTCCCTCAAGGCCACTGTATCTCCTAGATAACAAGTTCTTCCAAATCGTATCATGATATTCACCTATGCCGCTTTCCGTCCACAGACGTACATTATTGTAACTCTCTCTCTTTCTCTCGTCTCAGACTCGAAAGGGCTGAGAACTGAACCTTCCTGATCCCCTGGAACCTGACGAATTTCAGGAGCAGGGGCATTAAACTTACTATAAGGTTCAAGGTCGACTGAGGTACCGGTGCACGGAGTAAGTATACTATAGTAAGCGCTGTTCAACACAATTCGAAGCGATTGGTATTGGTACGACGCAAAGGATCGTATCTAGTAATTAGGTGCTCTAAGTAAATACGTTCGCAGAATCCAAGTGAGCTGGATATGAACGAGTCGAAGTCGGAGTAGGTCGGAGTCAAGAAAGCTCCACAACGCCTCCACGTGGCAGCTATGTATATATCTGTCCAAACGTGTGCGCCTCGAGGCTCGTGTGCCCAAACGCCCAAACGGTGACTGATGCCCTTCTGTACTGTATTGTTAGTCTCAGGAGATAGGGCCTACACTTGGCATCTGCGGTGACAGCTCGGAGACAGAAAGAAGGAATGTGAGTGAATAACTCAGGTCAAATCATTACTGATCTTACTGATCTTTTACGGCGTGTACATAGGACGGACGTACCTGTTTTTTTGAGTTTCGAGTCTGGATCAGGCTAAGAAGCTTTACTGGCATGACAGATGGATGGGTGAAAAGGTAATAATATATATTATTCCCTCTAGGACGTCTAGGTGCACTCTGAAGCATGTCTTTCTCGTCGCCTTCGAACCCGTTCAAGGATCCACTTCCAGAGGACGAGTCTGGAGAGAAGCATGCTGAAGAGTTTCGAGACATCAGTACGACTCTAGCTAGTGCTACAACTTATGCTGTTCGTCGTTCCACCGTTTCTCTTCCGACATCGCACTCTCCTGCATTATCATATGCGTCCTTCCCTCCTCCTACCCAACAACGTAAATTCACCACATCCATTCCCACTTCTCCCTCAGCCTCCGGTGTAGGTCTCGCTCCTCCTCCTACCATCGCCCAACGCATGCGATGTACCCTCCTCCCATTCCTCCTAACCCCCGAATCCATGTCAAACGATCCTAAACCCGAGTTCATCTCATCAGACGGCTCACTCGTCGAGAAACCATGGTTAAAAGATACCTCCAACAAAATTCGTAAACGTATCTCACGTATCCTCCCTCACTTCCTCATGTTCGTCGGTCTAGGTCTAGGCGCGATGCAATGCGCTCTAACCTATATAAACGTGACTACCGAACGAATGGATAACGAACCACTCTGTCTCGTCATGTCCGAGGATTTCAGTGGTGGTGAGGATGCCGTATTCGGTGTTAACGGACAAGGAGGTACATTCTGGCGTGAAGTCAATATGAATGGGTTTGGGAATGGGGAGTTCGAGATGACAACGGCTTCTTCGAAGAATTCTTATATTAAGAATTCTCAATTGTTCATCGCTCCTACACTCACCTCAGAAGAAATCGGCGTGGATAATGTTTTTGGGAATAATGGGGCTTACATCTATAACATCACTGGGTGTACGTTTAACATTAGCTCTCCTGATGGTGGGTTTATACCCAACCCTAACGGAGACGGGGGTACGGTCTTCGATTATTCTGGGTATTACACCTCTTGTTCCGCAACATCCAACACCACCTCCGGATCCATCATAAACCCAATCCAAAGCGCTCGTATATCAACCCTTCTTAACGCCCAGGCTCAAGCGAACGGTAGTACCACATCCAACGGTCAAGCCGGTAGCATCCGATACGGTCGAGTAGAAGTCAAAGCAAAGATGCCTACAGGAGACTGGATGTGGCCAGCCATCTGGATGTTACCCGTAAACTCAACTTACGGGTCTTGGCCTCGTTCAGGTGAAATCGATCTAGTCGAAAGTAGAGGCAACGGTCTACAATATACAGCCCACGGATCAAATTACGTTCAAGGCGCATTAAACTGGGGTCCTCAACCTTCTCTTAATGGTGTCTCACATTCGTATTCTTGGTGGGAAGACAAACGACACTCTTTCGGGTCTGATTTCCATACATACGTATTGGAATGGACGGATTCGTTTATTAGGATTTACGTCGATACGAGACTTCATACGCTCCTGGAGTACGTGTTCGATGAACCGTTTTTTGAGACTGGACAGAAGGTTGCTGGGTGGCCTGAGGAGATTAGGAATGAGACTACGGGGGATTTGGAGGTGCTTAGTGATCCTTGGGTTGATGCGAATGGTCAGCCTAAGGCTAGTGTGTTGGGGAAAGGAGGTAAACCGAAGAGGTGGGCTGCACCGTTTGATGAAGGTGAGTTCTCGATCTTCTCCTCCTCGGAGCCTTCTCCTGTATGCTCATGCCTCATGCTATCCCCTTCTTCTAGAATTCTACTTGATCATCAACGTCGCGGTTGGCGGAACGAATGGCTGGTTCCCTGAATCCCAAGGAGGGAAGCCTTGGTTAGATAACGGCGCTAGTAAGTCGTTTGCCATCCTTCTTCTCTCTTCATCCATTCATTTAATTACCAAATAGATGCTATGCGTGATTTTGCCAACGCACAAGCAGAGTGGTACCCTACCTGGCCGGAGAATTTAGATGATAGGGCTATGGTTATGTACGTTTTTCTTGCTCCTTCCCCATCGTTCCGACTCTGAAGCCTTGGTTTTATGATGACAGTGACTCGGTTAAAATGTGGAAGCACTGTAATGGCAATTAGAGCTCACCGAGCGAGGGTGGTTTGGGGTAGTTGCTTTTTTTCGTCAGTCTTACTTTTGGTACCCTCTTTCATGATCACAGTATTTGTCTTTGGGACTTTTGTGTTGCATATACCTCTAGTTCTCGTTATATTATAAGTTAGAACTGTGTTATCGTTACCTTATAGCATGAATTTTCGGCATGTAGCGTCGTCCATGTAAACAGGCGCCCGTCAGCATTCGGGCGCTAAACCCACAAAACAAACATTCCAAAGCCCTCCGATCCAAACAAATCCCTCGGAGTCGTTCGGCAACAGTGACGTTCCAAGTTCTCCACCTCACAAACTCACCACTTTTCAAATTTTTCCAATGGCACGTCGCTCCGCCCCAGGCTCAAACCCCTCCTACATCCCCAAAACCCCTTCATCCACAGTCCCACGAAGACTCATAGTCGACCCAGACGAATCCACCTTCTCACGTTTCCTCCGTGAAGAGATCTTTTCTCCTGAGAAACTTGCGGGGAATATTAGTGTTGTTACGGGTGTAGGACTTTTTGTGGCGGGTGTTGTTGCTGTTAGGACGTGGGGGGATATGATGATTCCTGCGTAGGTGGATGGATAGAAGGAGGAAAGATGGAGGGAGGGAGGGGGTGTTAGGTATGTATGAAATCCTGTGTTTTTGTGCGTTGGCTGGCGAGGCTTATGAATAGGTGTTTTTTTCGTCTAGGTCTTTTGGAGACCTTGGAGATACGCTTTCGAATTGAGCTCCCTGTTACATGCACGGGACACATTACAAAAAGCAAAAAAGATTTGGGATTCGGAATGTCTACTACGAATTTTCACAGTTAAACCAAGTCGCTGTTAATGTGTATCACATTTAACCCCCCCAATAACATCACACGACTGATACTCGCAGTCGCATAGAGCAGACCAACTCTACGTACCATTTGTCTCTTCAAGATATGTTAATTCTGGCCATGGGAATTCAGTGCTAACAACAATGGTACACAGACGAGCTCTCGACTAGTCTCGCAAATCCACAAGCGTCGAGACTCGAGAGCCACAAATACCAAAGCTGACGCGGGGATAGCGTGACGTATAGACACGTAGTAAGCCCCAATCCACCTTGAGTGCGTCCTGCTGGATACCACCCGTCGACTGAGACGTGTCGGAGCGAGGGGCGTGCGTGTACCGTCGTAGCTGAAGACCGGTACAAGGAATATCATAGAAGGAAACTTCAAGCCGTAGTTGTTCCAAGGTAAATCCATGGATCCTGTCCATAATCAAAATGTACTCGCCTATGTCCCCGTCGTGAACTACCCGCTGCACAAGAAGAACCCTGATATCCAATGCTCTTGCGCGCTCCATCGCGGCAAGCTCATCTCTGCAGTGATAAGAAAAGTATTTTGCGATGAGGTTGTGAGAAAGAGCTCTATGTAATCCGACTCTTTTCGTGAATAGTGAAGTCGCAAAGGAAAGGTGGCGTAAAAGTGAGTCCGAGTCGGTGTACACCTCGAGTCCAGCAGAAGTGTTTTCATAGAGCAGGTCATTTTTGAGAGCAAGTTCAAGTGTGCCAGCTCGGAACTATATCATAGTAAAAGAAAGACTTGAAGTTGGTTCCTTGAAGTCAGATCCATTTTGAGAGCAGGTTTATTTTGATGGCAGGTTGGCTCTGAGAGCAGGTTTACTTTGTAGGCAGATTGACTCTGAGAGCAGGTTCACTTTGAGGGCAGGTTGATTCTGAGAGCAGGTTATTTTGAGGACTGTCGGAAAATGTGCAGAGTGGGTTATCCAGTGGAACCTGGCTAGAATTGGCCGAATTTTGCCTGATAAGAAGATCAGGACACAGACGACTTATAAGGCTGAGAACCGTACTATATTTCCTGCACAGAAATGACCAGGTATTTTCATGCCTGACAGCCAATATCAGAAGGTATCAGTCATGAAGAAGATATCTGGTGGAATAATGTTGAATAATGTACAGTCAGACCTGGTCAGACTCGATATGGCCCGGTGATCAATATCGGATCAAGTCAGGTCCGACGAGATGATAAGACATGATCAATTGTGATCAGTCAACGTGTTATCCAGTGGCAAAAAAGGTCCGTTTCTCACCTTCCTCCCATTCTTCTTCTCCCCTCCTTCTCTCTACCGTTTCTTCTCCTTGATTGCTTACCATCGTTAGTTGATGTTGCTGTGCCAGTAGGCTTGCATAGGGAAAGCGTGCAGCAGGATTTGAACTCCTGGGAATATGTGTATTACTGTAAGCATCATGTAATCAGACCGAAGCTGCTAGCACTTACCAATCGACAACCTGTCCGTCGATATATAGGAAGTGCACCATAAATATATAGCATAACACAAACTCATGAATTAGGTGTGATTTTGTTCGACTATTGTCCAATTATGTAGCTAATTCTCTGAACTATCTTCTTCTCCACTATCATCCTTGTCGGACCTATCCTCTTCTGTATCTGATTCAGAATTACCTTGGTCCACCTCTTCGGCATCCGCATTGAGCATATCCATGATTTCGTCATCACGAACGTGTTGTGAGCCAGCCCCTGCTTTGCTCGATTTCTCTGCTCCAATTCCGTCTTCTGTTCCCTCGAAAAACAATGCATCCCACTCACGAAAAATGTCCAGAACAGAAACTTTCCTGGCTCTAATGCCGTCCATCAAATATCCGAGGTAAGTTTCGAAGTCTTTTTGCCAGTTTATTCCTGTCTGACGGCCATGTTCTTGTAGTTCCTTGTCTTCAGAAAGTCCCCATCGTGCCTGATGTGAAAATGAGTGACATCTCTCAGTCAAGACAACAGATTTGGTGTACTAACCAGTACACTGCAACCGGCAATAGCTCCTGGTGTTGTGTGAGTTATATTCCATTTTCCAGCAACAGTATCTCTCGTTCCTCCACCAGTGAAAGTATTGTTTTTTAGGTCAACGACACTACTAGGACCGAAAAATACTGCTGCAAAAACCTGTAGGAAGAGGTGTTGAGTATGATGTCAGATGTAGCTTGAATGTGGCACCAACGTACGCGAAGTAGGGCTCGTCCACGAAACACTGTATTGATGTTGAATTCTCCATTCCAGTCTCTATGCAAGATTTCGACATCCCATCGACTATAGCCTGAAGTTCTATCATCCCATCCTATATATCTTCGCATGGTGTGACGTGCGGAGGTGCGACTGAGTGTAGTAGCTCCGCAATCATATATTTCTGGACCACATGTTTTCCGTATACGGCTGACACAATTACTACGTTGGGTTTGCATCTGCACTCGGAACTACCAAAAGTTAAGCTAGCTCTCAATGTCTACAAGCACGAGCAATTTACCTGATTAGCAACAAGTGGCCGCCTCAATTCCGGGTGGTAACGTTCTGGAAGCGCATGAAGAATGTCTCGCAACTGGCCTTGAAGACGGAGTTTATGATCCTGGAACCTATTTGCTTCTTCAAAGTTGTCGTCAAGAGACCCTTGCAACGTTTCTGGAATATTTCGTAGCCAAAGCATGTTCACATTCGTGAACTTCCGAATCTGCAACGCAAGCTCTGTATCAAGATTCTCAATGTCACAATCTACCTCCTCGTCATTGTTGTGATTTGTTCGGCGCCGTTTTCTCCGAGGTTCCTGATCCATCTCCGGTCCAGCCATGTTTGATTTATCTGCAAGCTTTTGCCTGAGTTCCTTATTGTCTTTCCGTAAATCATTGTTTGCCTTTTGCTGATCTCGTAGCATCTGGACCCAAATCAAAATCAGAAAATAAGCCTCTTTTGTAGCTGAAGGTTACACATACATAGAGGATGGTTTGTCGAGATATACTCTCATCAACAGACGAGGTATCTTCAGGTTGTTCAGAAGTACCATCTACGGCACCTTGTGAGGTGTCAGCTGGGACACTTTGCGATGTTGTCAAGCCAGGCGCAGGATTCTGTGAAGTGCTTTGTGATGTTGCTGAGCCTGGATTCTGTGAAGCATTTGGGGATGCTGCTAAGCCAGAGTTCTGTAAAGCACTTTGCGATGCCACTGAGCCAGAATTCTGCGGAGGACTTTGTGGCGCAGTCTCCGAGTGATCCTCTGGTCTATTGTTGATGTCGGTATGTTTTCTTTTCTGGTTCTGTGTGCGTTTTCGAGGACGTCCTGACTTTTTAGGAGGCATGGGTCTAAGTCTTAATGCTGGCAAGATTTAATGTCGGCTGTCCTGGGTGGCGCGGGCTTGAGTAAACACTATAAAAGTTTTCAGCTCTGCTCCTTCAACTTGAACTCCAACCTTCATGGCTAATAATCCGAGTCAGAACACAACACCGAGCAGGACACTTTTTGGCCCACAGACCGTTACTCCTGGTGCAGACACGGTCACACAGTCTGCAATTGACGATATGACACGTCACTGGGGCCAAGAGAATATCGATTATGATAGTTTGCAATACATTGTATCTGTGAGTTCTTCAACTACTCTTGTTACCTTGATCTTTCATTAAGTCGTATTGCATGACAGCGCTACACTCCATCTCAGTATCCAATTGTTACTATTGGTCTTGCTCTGCAAAACCAATCTCTCATTGATCGGACCTGGGAAGGGGTGAATGATGTTACCTATGAGATTCATCTTTTAGGTCGGCAATTAGATAGAATCGAACAACAGTTGCGAGAGCTTCAGGGTGCATGGATGTGGCCGCATACAGCCAAGGTGTGTGTAGTTTGTACTTGTTAGGACACCTCTCGCTCATTCTTTCTCTTACTAGACGGCTGTAAATACGTTTATATGGCTACATCTTTTCATTCCAAGGTTTCGAAACAACTATGCCAAGCGCCGCATTCTTGATGTTGTTAAGGTTTGCATATTGTATTATCTCAGGCCGATGATCCATGAGCTGATTGCTTGGACAGGCAAAAACTTTTCATTTTGCACAAGAGCTCGATATTATGCTCTATCGCCAGGCTGAATCCTTCGTTCGGTACCGAGTTGATCAAGAAATCGAGTTGCAAGTGCAGCGAGTTACCCGATACTGGGTAAACAAAGTATGCAACCAGGTCCCAGACTATTCAGTATTCTAACAGCTTGTTTTCTTAGATCTTCGACTCTATCAACCCCCAGTCACTCATCACAGTTGACACATTGGTCAGCCAATTACTGACCGAACATCCAGATGTATATGAGGCAATGTCAGCAGCAGAAATCAACAATCTCGTCGGAATTATGGCTGTTGCTGTAGGTGTACCATCTATTCTTAGTATGTCTCCATGGCTGATCTTATGCTTAGCGTTCCAATGCCCGGATGTTCATTGGGCTCTCTCAACCCATCCCACTGCGAGACCGTAATGCTGGATTTCTCCGCAACTTCACTGTGCAACTTCACCAGTGCATTCGTGCTTTTGGAAATGATTTGAGTGTCAGTCAATGGCAGCGGTCAGTGCTATATCTATTCAGTCAATTCCTTGCCAATATATCTCTCTCATTACAGCCAACTATCTACGTGGAAGATCTGGGAGGCGAGAATCTTCTTCCCAAATTCAGAGCGTGCTAATCGTCTAGCCCCAATGTAAACATCCCCCACTGCTTGTCTCCTAGTTTTTGTAAGATAGAAGCTGAGTATCTGCAGAGATCATAGCAGTCATGTATATATATCACTCCGTGTTTGCAATTACCATCACTGTCAGCGAAATGTCTATCATCATGTC
>RCHF01001613.1:0-14563 GCA_003987895.1 Neonothopanus nambi | reverse complement strand
GCTCTAGCCAGTAAGCCAGCCGAGCTGTTGGCACCCCTACATGCACTGCTAGAGAGTACAGGCAATAAACAGAGCAGATGTGAAGGAGGAGAGATTATGGTGAGTGTAGACTCCGTCGACCTTTAAAAACTTAATACTCACTGTTTTTCTTGAACTGAGATGCCGAAATGAATCATAACTTTTAAATTGAGAAGAAAAAGAAGACCAAAAAAAAAAGGAAACACATAAATATTAAATACAGAGAACAGAGAACAACGTGTCATATCAGGACCCAGGTCATATCATTATGTTGCGAGGCTGAGGGACTAAATACACGTGACAAAGTCGGAGATCGAAAATGAAGGGAATTGCCGAAATAGAGCCGGGCCGAGGAAGAACGAAAATCCGATCAAATCGGAGGCCACAAGATGTGGCTACCCCCCCCACAAATTGAGTGGCCATTCGATGGGTACTACGGATGTATTTACTAATAGCCGCTTTGCGGCTTCTCCGATATCGGAGCTTCTCGCTATACCGGCTGCCGCCGGAACGGCCGATGCTTTCCCATGCATCCCCCAGCCTGTTTCGGGCCCACCTGCCTCTCTTTCTCCACGTACTCTCGCTCACACTGCCATCCCCCCTATGAATCCTCAAAGCAAGTAGAAGTCCGTACAAGTCGTGCCACAATCACTCAATTTCAACCCAGCCCCAACCGCCAAGCAACAGAAATGTAACTCTGAGCTAGAATTTTTTGCACCCCTTCAAGCTTGCTAAAGCTTCAAGGCCTCATCGACAATGGACATCAGGCAACTCCCGGGAACTGTTCTCTAGTGTAGTACAATGCGAGTTTCTTCCCAGCAACACCCCCCTTCCCCCAACTTACTCTAGCACTTTTGGATGGAGTGATGTGTTGCATTGGCTCAGTTGATTTCGTGTTGTTCAGCCTGTCCCGCCGTGGGTCGTTCAGAAGGGTTCCACATATACCAGATTTTTATTCTATCTCACTACTTGTATAGCTACATATCTGTGGCGCTGTCGTTGTCATAGTTGAACAAGCATTATATTTCCTCATATTTCCCTCAGTCTTGGAGGCCGCACCGACTCATGAGCAAGCCAGCTTTTTTCTCGTGTTTGTCTCATACCCGAGTCAGCTCTCGGTGACGATACTTCCGGTCAAATTTGGTAAGGACTTCTTTCTTGCCTCGCTTCTATCGTGGTTTCCGATCTGCCAACTCGAGTTCGCCGTGTTGTCGACCTTGCCGCGTCGACACTGAGTGTACTTCAATCCTCCAGGCTGAATCTGAGAGCGCAGCAAGGTGTTAGCCTTAGAGCGGTCGATTGAATACCTACCGGTTTCAACTTGTAAGGAGCTAGAGGCTCAACTTGAGGTTGTAGACGAGTAAAGATGAATGATATTCAACTTGTCCTTTTACCAGGACTACGAGGTACTTTTATACATATTGCTTATCTACCATGAAGCATATATGGACATATTGCATAGCTAAAGATATAACGCCAAGTAAGTGCTCAGTAATACTACACGAGGCTAGCATATGGATCAGTCGAGTCATAAGTAATTATAGTAACGGAGCATATCCTGCTCTCTAGTACTCAAGCTGTAAGTAACTAATAAGTACATGTCCTGCTGACATTTACTATGCTAAATATTGTCTATCTGACAATGTTCCTCATGCTCTCCATGAGATAGCTGAGTGAGCATATTGAAATGCTGACTGAGTGTAATTCCACGATATACATCGAAGTAATTCCAACACTCCCCCTCACTAAATAAACTGAGAGGTTTATGCCAGCGTAATAAGAATTTGATGACGCCTGGAAGTTAATCCATATTTCCTAAGGCCTATCAAAATTCTAATGCTTCGATCATCAAAGAAATCATCCCATAATAATTCCTAAAGAATCACGATGCTTCTTGAAGAGAACTTTTGATAAACTCTTCGTGAGTATGTCGGCTATTTGTTCCATTGTGGGAACGTGCATTAAGTTAATATAACCTTCTTCGCACCATTGCCGTATCATATGATATTTGATGTCTATGTGCTTAGTACGTTTGTCTGCAACAGCATTAGACGCAAGGAAAATACTTCCTGAATCATCTCCTAATAACTCGGTATTTCTTTGATGAAATCCTAACTCGTCTAAGAGATTTTGCAACCAACAAATCTGTCTCCCACAGTCTGTTATTGCCATGTATTCAGCTTCTGTCGTTGAAAGGGCAATTGTTTTTTGTAGATGCGTCACCCATGTAATAGGTGCGCCAGCTAGAAATATAATATTTCCAGTTTGAGAACATCTTGTGTCAACGTCTTGTGCCCAATCAGAATCTGAATAACCCAATAATCCTAGATTACTTTTTCCATTATAGGTAATTCTGTATTTGTTGGTGCCTCGTAAGTATCGTAAAACATGTAAGGCCCAAGAATAGTGTTGTCGGCTTGGATTAATGGAATAAGATGAAAGTTTAACGACCGCATAAGCTATGTCAGGTCGTGTCCCAAGTGTGAGATAAAGAAGTGACCCGATCACTTGTTGATATCTCTGTCGTAATTCTTTGTCTAGAGGTCCATCATTTTTTCCAGATTTAAAGTTTGTCGGTAAAGGGGTATAAGCTATTTTAGCATCCCATTGTCCAAACTTTTTGACTATCTTCTCGAGATATGCTTCTTGATCAATGTGAATTAAGCGTTTGCTTCTATCACGTCTGATCCGCATGGATAAGAAGTCTGATGGTTCTTCTAGATCACGACATTCCCATTTCTTCATAAAAAGGTCCTTCAGGAACTTGATGAGAGCTCCGTTTGGTCCCATGAACATAGCATCGTCAACATAAACAACTGCTATGACATATTCTTTACCTCTTCGGTAAACGAAAACTCCTGAGTCGGCTTGACATCGGGTAAAGCCGAGTTCTCGCATGGATTTATCGCATTCGCGCCACCAAGCTAAAGAAGCTTGTTTAAGTCCATAAATGGCTCGTTTAAGTTTCCAAACTTTATTGCCATTACGAAATCCTTCGGGTTGTTCCATATAGATTTCTTCTTCTAGCTTTCCGTATAGAAATGCTGTTTTTACATCAACTGCACTGATTTCCCAATTTTCAAGTGTAGCCATTGCTAGAAGGGTGCGTACAGTTTCATAACGAACGACTGGTGAAAACAGTTCGTTGTAGTCAATCCCATCTACTTGAGAAAATCCTTTCGCTACCAAACGAGAGCGGTAACGACCATCTTTCTTTCTATCAAAAACCCATCGGTTCTTGATCACTTTCCGTCCTTTAGGTAAATCGACTTCTTCATATACACCTCGATCTTTTAAAGCTTTAATTTCGGTCCGACATCCTTCAATCCATGGTTCTCTATCCTTTTCTGGAAGAGCCATTACATCACGGTAGCCCCAATCACGTATCACTTCGCGATTGTCATTGACTGCCTGTGCGAGAAGATGATTAACGAATTTAACTCCCCCTTCCTTTGCAAGCCGCTGTAATAGAACTTCTTGACTTGATTCTTCTGGTTGTTCAAAAACAAAACCAGGTGGTAGTGGACCATAATGAGTACCAGCTACATCATCGTCAAGATGCGGTTGTGAAGGAAAACTTCGTGGTGGAAGATTGTATTGTCTTCTGAAGTCTCAATCAGTCATTCTTTGATTTCTGATCAGATCACTTCTTTCACCATAAACGTTTCCTTCTCGGCGGGTAAAGATTCTATTTCTTTCTGAACGGCGAGGAGGTTCATCTTCTTCTTCTATAATAGGCCTACGTAAATGACTAGGTCTATTGAGTGAAGGTTGTTGTTGTAAATGAGGTCTCGGAGGAGACAAGTCTTCTTGTGACCGATGTTGCCAAGATCTTCGTAAACGATCTGTTTCCGGTTCTTCAGGTGTCACTGGACGAGTGGGAATGTTTCCCATCTCTTCATCTCGTTGATCATTTGGATCAATATCATCTTGATATTTCCATTTTTGTGAAGGTCTACTAATATAGTAGTCCGGATCTCTCTGGAATTTATCTCGTGGTAAATCCGGATCTTCCTTCGGTGTAGGAGGTGTAGAAGAATCCCGTTGAGAATCAGCTTCGCGTTGCTGATAATCATCTGGATCAACATATTCGATGTCATCAAAGAGTTCATGAATCTCTTGATCATCATTTTGATCCATGTCTGATGAGGACTCGGGAGTACTATCGTCATCGATTAAGGGAGTAGAAGCTATTGCTTCAGGACTGGAATCGGATTGTTCTCGGGATTGTGGTTCCTTTTTACATTTGCACCGTGGGAACCATTCTTCGTCAAATATTGCGTTTGGTGAAACATGAATTTTGTTATGTTCATCCATAAAGCTCCAAGCTTTTGATCCGTTGGCATATCCAATAAATGTCATGGGTTTCGCTTTTGGTAGAAGTTTTTTATTTTTACATTCCGTTAGTGTTACATGAACATAAGCTCCACAACCAATTACGCGTAGATAACTGATGTCAGGTTTTTTGTTATAATATCCTTCTGTCGGAGTTTTCCATTCAAGAATTTTCGTTGGGGTTCTATCATAAATATGAGAAGCTCCCAAGAAAGTAAATTCCCACCAGGATTGTGGTAAACATGCATGTAATCTTATTGCTTCAGATTTATCCTGTAGCGTTCGATTAATGCATTCTGCTCGTCCATTTTGTTGATGAACATATGGAGCAGATGTTTGTAATTTAATTCCACATTCCATAAGGAAAGATAAAAATTCTCTATTAAGGAATTCCGATCCTCTATCAACTCTAAAGATTTTGATACGTTTGCCAGTTTCATTTTCGGCACGAGCTTTAAAATGTTTAAAAGCTTGTAACGCATCAGGTGATTTGTTCTTTAGAAGATAAGGATTTGCCTTCGCAGAATGATCATCAAGGAATGTGATAGAATATTTATAGTTGTGATAAGATCGTATCGGAAATTCCATAAGGTCCGAATGTATCAAGGCAAGTGGTTCACTTGCACAATCTTTTTCAGTTGATGGGTAAGACTTCGCAGTCATTTTTCCCATCGCACAACCTTTACATATCCCTTGTTTGTGATCTAGTTTGCATAGGTCAAAACCTGACACTGCCATTGATAAATGCATCAAGGCGTCGTCATATAAATGTCCCATTCTGTTATGCCATATGGATGTCATATTATTTTGTTTGATGGAACGTACAGCCATTGTTACTTCCTGATTTTCATTAGGATTTTGATAAACTATTTCGGATTCAATCCAGTAAAGTTTATCTTGGAAGTGGCTGTGTTCACCAATTGCAATTTCTTCTCCTTCTTCATTAATTACGTGCATTAATCCCTTCTTGGATAGAAGATCAAGATCTTCTGCACCAGGAGAGTATAACCGGTTAGGTGCATGTGGGAGGTAATGTACATCATTTAAACGTGTGACAACAGACTCGCCATTTGATAAGGTGTGTCTGATAAATACAACTCCTGTTCCCATTGCCATGGGTTGTTCTTGCCCTGGTACAATTAGACGTGTTTCAGAAGCTTTGAATGATGAGAAGTCTTCTATGTATGACGTAAGATGAATCGTCGTTCCACTGTCTATTAACTAGTAGGCATGTGATGGTTTAAATGCTTGATGACATAACTGGTATTCATCGTTGGTATTATGATTCTCATTTGAACATAATGGCATGCAAAATTCGGTTTTTGGTGAATATATCAGATTGTGATTTATCGAAAGTAATATACATTGGCTTTGAACAACAATTTCTTTTAGTTTTAATACAAAGTCCAGTTTTTCTGTATATACTGATACATTGTCTTCATCAAGATCATATGTTAAAATGTTCGATATAATTTTTGAAGATAGATCTGAAACCGAATATAATGATTTTGTCAGAGCATGCATGTTCGAGAGTAAATCATTGAAATACCATTCAAACCAGTCATCACCATAGTCCGCTAGAGTATCATAATATCCCGTTGCATCATCATCGGGATCATCCCTTACTGTGGTTTCTCCCCAGACCCCATAATTAATATAGGTCGGGTCAACAATGTGAGAAATACTGACTGCCACATCAGAAGCAACACGACTATCATTAGATCGCGCCATGTAGCTGGGTCGACGATCGAATTGTTCCGATCTCTGCTGAAAATGAATGTTTCTAAGTTGCTCCTCATGGGAGCAGATTGTAAGATTGCGTTTCTGATGCTGTCGATCATTTGGTTCTGGCCAGCTGGATTTGTTAATAATTCTGTGCCAGCCTGGCCTTGTAGCATCCGAATAAGATCGCATTCCTCATTGGTTAGAATCATTCCTATGTGTGCTCCCAAAGGGAGTTCTGATGTTTGACGTTGCCTGTTTTGGCGATGTCTTTGGCGTCGACGGCGATTTATGTCCGTCTGTGTTTCCACAGTTGCTCGTCTCTCTTGCACATTTCGTCTGGTTTGATTCCGACGACGGCGACGAGTTGTTACTGGTGGAACTAGTATTTCTTCTTCTGGCATTGTGAATTGGAGATTGGGCGAGTCCCATGGAGAAGCTTCGTACTGGAGATTTGAGTTTCTTACTCTTAGTGCTATTCTGTGTTGCCACCTCGGAATGTTGCACAGTATGCAGTGGTGCCTGGGGTTTATCATTATTGCTACTCGGCAATTTCCCCTGGTCACCAGATGTTGTGGCGGATTCTGCGGAATCAGATGTGAATCTGATGGATTCTGCAGTTGCTGCTGCATACATGCGAGGAAGGCTTCGCACTCTAATCTCCTGACTTCTTCTTCCACTGTCTCTGTCTGTTCGGGTCTGATTTGCTGATTCTGTTTCAGCAATAATTCTGTATGATAGCGGAGGCATTACCATCAATACTGCTTCTTCTTCTGCTTCTTCTTGGTTATTGTCTCCGGAAATCGTGATGCTCGATTCTTCGGAGGTAATGTTTTCAAACATTTGTCTGTTCATGACAGACGCAAGGTAGGAGGGAGGACGTGATTCAGACCTTGATACAGGTCTGGGTGTATCTGGACGTGGAGGTAAGATCTCATGTCCGATTGGAGGAGGTAATAATAAGGGCGGTGGAGAACTGGTATCAATTGTAGGAATGGCAGGTGTAACAATTCTTAATCTTGGTCGAATAGGTGACATAACAAGATTAGGATTTGATAGAGTATGCACAAGATTTTCGTGCAATCTATCAAAATGATGCGATGGAAGTGGAGTACTTCTATCTCCAATAGGAGGTAGAAAGTTAAATTGTGGATCAATGTTGATCCCTGTTGGAATACCAAGTCGATCTGCTTCTGCAAGATCTTCTTCCGTGATTGGATCAATGACATCCGGTGATGGACTTCTATTGATCATGGGTCGTGATGATGACCCTTCGACGAACTCTGGCTGAGGATTCCAGTGTTCTGGATGTTGGTATCGCATTACTTCCGATGCTTCTATCCTAGATTGGACATATTCCTGCCAAATTTCCTCTGCCCTTTGCTGCTCATTTGGTTGATGCATGGCCGCAGCCGCCTCAGGATTTTCCTCGACGAAGTCCTGATAGAAAGGATTATTTTGTCAATTATTTCCTGGCATCACCATATTTGCGTAAGCAAAGTTTACTGCATGTGCTTGTTCAGGCGCCTTTCCTTTTCCTTTACCTTTACCCTTAGAACCCTTTTTGGAATATCTCTTCTTCTTCTTTGGCTTAGCCGCCGAAGTTGAATTGTTTCCATTGTTTTGGTTCTGCGGTTTAGGTTTAAAGTTTTTAAATGGCCGCCATTGTGGTTTTTTACCATCAGCACGCTTTAGTCCAGTGATCCGAGCCGCATTAACCTGTGTTTGTCCTCCTTCTCGTTTCCTAATATTAGATTCTGTTTGAATTGCATTTCTAACGTCTGCATATGTATGGCCTGTGGTTTGTATGAATGTGGAAACTTGGTTTTTCCACGACTTTGGCAAGGCATTATAAAATGTGAAAACCATCATGTTTTCATTGAATTTGATATCCGGATATTCATGAATTCTGTCAAATAAAGTCCAGAGCTTGTCAATGGACTCGACGGGATCATGGGATTCTTTGATCCGGAATCGAAGCAGTGCCTGCAGGTCGTTATAAAGTTCCATATCATTCTTCCTGTGAAAGATTGATTTCAATTCTTTCCAGGAAAGTGCCATAGATTCGTAAGAGTTGGTTCGATCCTTTTTGAGATGTTTGATGAAATGCATAGGGAGTTTCATTTTTAAATAACCAAGAGCTTGAAGATTTCCTTCGTTCCACTTTACATGTTCAGGGTTTTCGGTACTGTAAGCGGCTTGAGCAGGAGTACTGCCCGATGCCGCAATGGCTGGATAATTAATAACCGCAGCCGGCCTTTGATAGCTTTCATGAATATAAAACTCCAATTTTTGAGTTTGGAGGAAAGCCGTCATGAGGTGTTCGAATTTAACCCAATTGTTAACAGTAAGGTTGGGAACAGCAGAAAAAGAACTGGGAGATTTGTCGGAAGACATTGTTTGTTTATTTAAAGTGTTTGAGTTCTAGAGAAACAGAGGGTGGTCAATATCCTCACGAAGAGAATTACACCAGCTGGATCTTAGATCAGGGACACTAGCAATCAAAACGTCTTCTGTGTCACATGATGTACACCCTTTTGGATAAGCTTCTGGGAAGCCTAAACAGAGGGCAAATCATAGATCGTAGTTCCATCGTGCATCAGGGTCTCATCACCCCTGCATGCAATACGTAATAAATCTTCAGATCTAGGGAATAGGCTTCTGATAAGGTTACCTGATCATGTATACTTCTAGGCAGTAGTTATGTCTCATGGAACAGCCATGCTTTCAGGCCACCACCGACAATGTACAGTTCATGATACCGAACTTAATGGCCAAACATCAGATCCTCTACAGGCATCTAGATGCAGAACTGACTTCCTACTTTGAAAGCATCTCTCGGCGTAAACACCCGAAGGTCCGAGAGCGAGCATGCTTCCGAGTATAAATCATGATGGGCTGCCAAATCATAATCCGTTTAAGGGACTTATGATCTGAAGTGGAATAGTACGTAAAGTATATACAAGTACTTCCTTTTTAATACGTAATGTAGATTTTGTATAATTCTACATGAAAACGCAGTTGTGAGGCACAAAGGCCATATCCTCCAGAATACCGGACTGACTACCGGGATTGTCTCTGGATGGTCTAAACACTGTCACCACAAGGGTACATTGGTGCCAACCGTTCGTTTTCCTATTTACGGTAAAATGCTTAGCGGGAGAAAACGAAAGTATCCCAGATTAGTCGTGTTTGGACAAAATAACAAGACTACCCGTAACCAAAATAAGCGATCTATGATTCATTACCTAAAGCCACATGTCCGACTACTTCAACGATCTTTGGTCAATGTAGACAATGACCAGAGTGACAACAGATACGTCTTGAAGTGCCGGGGCCCATAACCTGAGAGCGCAGCAAGGTGTTAGCCTTAGAGCGGTCGATTGAATACCTACCGGTTTCAACTTGTAAGGAGCTAGAGGCTCAACTTGAGGTTGTAGATGAGTAAAGATGAATGATATTCAACTTGTCCTTTTACCAGGACTACGAGGTACTTTTATACATATTGCTTATCTACCATGAAGCATATATGGACATATTGCATAGCTAAAGATATAACACCAAGTAAGTGCTCAGTAATACTACACGAGGCTAGCATATGGATCAGTCGAGTCATAAGTAATTATAGTAATGGAGCATATCCTGCTCTCTAGTACTCGAGCTGTAAGTAACTAATAAGTACATGTCCTGCTGACATTTACTACGCTAAATATTGTCTATCTGACAATGTTCCTCATGCTCTCCATGAGATAGCTGAGTGAGCATATTGAAATGCTGACTGAGTGTAATTCCACGATATACATCGAAGTAATTCCAACAGAATCAGCTGTACAAGACAAAGGAAATATGATTTCAAAAGTTGACAAGTTTTTTCAAAATGACTCAGAGACCCTCTAAGTATTCAGTATTGAAAGCAGCACTTGTAGCTTGGTTCAGAATCCTGGCTCGTGCCAGGAAGTTACCGCAGCGGCCTTTACAATGGATTTGAATGAGAATTCGGAATTGTCAAGTTCTATGTACTAGCTGACAGTTGGGAAAAGTCAAGAGCTTCGACTAATTTAATTATCAACCTGGGCCCAGGATCACATCGATATCGTCGAAAAGATCCGCAAGTCTCGTCCTGCCAGTCATGTAAGTACTTACACTGGCCAGTAGCTATAAAATCAGCTACATTGCCAGGGGATACGTCTTGAGGCCCACCTTTCACTATTTTTACATTACCTTGCCCTTTCGCTTCTCCATGTCCTTTTTCCTTCACCTTTTGCTTTTCTTCCTGCTGCTTTCCTTTCCTCCGGCCGTTGCTTCCCCTACCTTCCGGTCAACTTCCGGTACTTATGTACTTTTATATTCACTTTTATTGTATTGCTTTCATATCCTGTGACAGTTCCTGTCACTGCCTGCTTCTCTTCTTGGATCTGTAGTACCAATCGTACTATTACTCCCAAAAATTAGTGGTTTCGTTCCAATAAGAACGAATTCTTCGTTTTACTCCGAATTCGTAATCACCGTGGACACGCCTGGAAAGATCATTCTGGAAATGAAACCTACCACTGCTCAACAAGCTCAAGCTCAAGTGTCGCCTGATAGTCTTTTGAAAGCTTGCGTTGTTGCTACTATACTGCTTCAGTGTGGGAGGGATATCGATTGATTACGGTGAGTTTGCCCCACCCTATTTACAATTTATGTACTGAATTGACTCTGTCGTTGGCACACTACGTTGGCAATGATCTACGGTTGAATCGCGTGCTACTGTGCATAGCAGCAGAGAAGTACTAAGGTATTTAACCCTGCGTCCATCACACATTTGATGCTCTGATTATATATGTGCTGTCATATCGCAGCGCAACTTGAACAATGAATATGTCGCCTACATACATACATGCAATCATTGTATTGTATGCCATCGTACTGTACTCGTAGTCGTACTCCAGAAACGCCACCCCGACTCCCGACGGTCATACGCATACATACTTCCTCCAACCCAGGCTTAGCCGAATACAAATGTCATATTCAATCCCGCCGCTTGCGAGAGCAATGACTATTTATCGTTGAACTTGTACTTGTGGTTCCTCAAAGCATGCGCAATTCACGCATGATAGGAAAATGGAGATGAATAGAACCGGTGAGCAACATCACTGAGTGGCGGGCTATGCAGCTACAGCAGGCTACAGCCTGAGTCAATCAACCAGCGAGCTATTTGAGCGATGTATAACAACACCCAAATGACACCTCAACTCAAGCGCGCGGCGATGAGCGTTTACAGCTTTAGGCGGCGGGGGTACATCACGCCTCATGGAGCAAACGTGCAAACGCGCAGACGCCAGATCCGAGTCTCTGAAACTTGAATTGATTTAACAGCTTTGATGTTGAGAGCAGAATCTACTACGTGAGTCGTGCGTCGTTGGGCGCCAAGATAAGACTCGGAAGGAAGTGAGAGTCTGGGAGAATCTAGTATGCCTGGTCCGGGATCGGGATAGGGAGAGGGAGAAGGAGAGAGAAAAGAGAGGAGTGGAGGTAGACATACGCATACGCAGGGCCTTGGCCTTGAAACGGTCGAGGGAAAGTTGAACGAGTCTTATGCGGAGGTTGAGCAAAGGAAGGTGTTAGCGGGACTATGTAGACCTGGAGGTGCGTCTGCGTCCACTGTGAAACCTAGAGAAAAGAACATAACGATCGAGACGCCGAAACTGAAAGTGGGTTTGGATTTGGGACGTTTGGAGTGGTTATGGGTAGAAGGCGTACGATTGCCTCCGCCTCCACCTTTACCTTTACCACTTTCACCAACCCTAACCTCATCACTACCATCCCCATCCCCGTCACCGTCCCCAGCCCCAGCCCCACACACTGTCACCAACAATCCCAACTGGTCCACCGCCTTCGCTCATCCCAGACCACCCGAGCTATTCTATCTCACACAAGACAGCGTCAGGTCAGACTCTGGGATAGGTGTACCGTCTACTATGGGTCCTGGCATAAGTCCTGGTGTGAGTGAGAAAGCTCAAGCTCAGATTGAGGTGGAGGAGGAGTAGGTTTGGGTCTAGGTCTTCCCGATTCTAACTAATGGGCCGTTTAATGGAAGGAATTGAGTGACGTCCGGATCTTCCGGGATGAGTGTATATCCCGAGTTTAAGGAGGGTGAGGGTAATCCTGGAAGGTGGCTCTGGTGGTTCTGGTGCTGGAGGGAGGTCTCCGCTGGTGACGCTGGAGGGGGCACCTGTGCCTACGCCTGTGCCTAGCGGTACCACCTCGGATACGGGTCCAGGCGCGAGTTTAAGTCGTGCCTCGAGTATATCGTGGAAACCTTGTGTTTCTGTATCTTCTCGTTATTCGTCTGACGAGGGGCACAGAAACGGAAACGGGTCGAGTTTGAGTGCAAATGGGAATGGGACTCGGAATGGGAAGAGTGATGTGGATTTTGTGTCTACCTCTGCCTCTGCTTCGGCTTCGGCTCCTAGGAGCTCGTCTACCCGCTCCTCTCGAGGTATTGGGAAGGACAAAGATAGAGCAGGGAAACGAGTCCGACTCAACTAGTTGCCGTTAAGATTCCCTCTCGTGGAGTTATCGAGGAGCGCGGGAGGAAGAAAAGTGGGGGTGGGGAAGGTGTATTGTTACTGTTGAACCCGAGGCAGAAGGAAGAGGAGAAGGAGAGGGCTAGGGAGAGGGATCGGACGAGGGTTAGTTTTGTTAGGGAGGTTGAGGTTATGAAGGTGAGTCTGGGTTTTGGGTTTTGGTTTCGAAGGCGATGAGTTTTTGGGTTTTGGACCTCTTACATTATTGGTGGATGTGAGGCTGTGCGGACAGGTCCTGGTTTTGCGGACGGCAAAGCTTGCTAGCTAACAATGCCTCAGGCGACAAATCCTTCACTAACCAAACAGGTGCCCTCGAAAGCCTCAGTGTTACAGATACACTCGTCGACGCACTGCTAGAGTAGAAATACGAAGAACTCGAGGACGTTGCGGAGATGGACTGTGGTGACAGCATTCCTATTCCATACGGTGTCGGTGATAACTGTTCGTTCTCAGCGGAGACGATGGTTTGGAGAGGTGGAGGCGGAGGAGACGAAGACGAAGACTTGGAGAAAAAGTCGGCTGTGAGAGACCTAAGAGGTGTAGGCCTTTATATTGTCAGAATCAACCCGCTACAGACAAACAAGTTGAACTCACTTATTCGACTCACTCTCCCCACCGCTGCGGCCGTTGCAGTTGCATCTTGAGTTTGAGCTTGGGCCTGGCTTTCCTCCTCGGTTTTGGTTTCTGCTAGTAATGATGGTTGTGCTACTGAGAGAGTTTGGTGAGGGATGAGGTGAGGGATGATTCTGACATGTTAGTCATGGTGGTACGCCAAATGGTATGCCGCCTAGAAAAAGTGGCCGGGCCGGGTGTCTATCAGCGTTGTCACTGAGCGCTAAGCATCTGCAGAGAACGCGGTGGCTTTGCCACCGGCATCTGCCAGCTTCTACACCATATCGACTTGATCAGGAATAGATGCCTCTGATTTGACCTGTCAACTGCTCATCGATAATCAGCCTTCTATGCACAGCTTGTCAGGTATCAATATAAAAACAACAGGAGCCACAATGAACAGATTCTGTGCTTTCTTACCCTCCCATCATGGACTCTGAGAGTGACCTTGGAAGCAACAACAGGTATGTGTTCTTATATTCAAGTGACCAAAATGGTGAAACTGATGAGTTCTGCCTCATCAATAGAAACCAATTGCGTCAGACACTTGCTGATGTAACCATTAGTCAAGCTAGGTACAACTAAACAGTCACTATCAGTGTAACAGAATGAGAACTTTATAATTCCAGTGCTGGATTCTTCAATAATAGCTCCCATTTCAATGTCAGTGGTGGCCATTTCAATCATGTTGCAGGCAATTTCCACATGATAGTGAATGGTAAGTGAGCCAGGGTATCTAAGTATTGTATATAAATGAAATGTGCTCATATATTACTCTAGCTACTGACTCAAGATCTGAAATCCTACAATGGCTAAAAGCACCCAGCTCAAAAAAGAATTTCAGAGATGCAAGAGATAAGAAGGAGCCAGGTACTGGTACTTGGCTTCTTGATGATGACAGATTCATTCAATGGAAGGAGAATGGAAAATTATTGTGGTTGCAGGGAAAGGGTAAGGAATTCATCCAACTGAATCCTGCCATATCTGACTGTAGTATAGCTGGTGCTGGAAAGACCTTCTTGTGGTAAGAATATTTTACAGATTTACCTTAAAGTTCAGATTACAGAACCTGAATATAACTTCCAGTACCACAGTCATTGACAGCCTTGAGCAAGACAGAAAGTCAATTGAATTCTTACCTCCAATCTATCACTATTTTGATTCAAGAGACAACTCAAAGCAAGATTACAGAGGGATGATATCATCTCTGGTGGCCCAGATAGTATTGTACTCTCAAGAGGTTCCTCTTGAATTGCAAAAACTATATAAAGTCTGCAGAGATGGCCACCAGGAGCCATCTTTGTCTG